>APFE031431466.1:81240-106819 GCA_000404065.3 Pinus taeda
TCCGTATTATGAAAATCTTATAACATTTATGTGATCAATATCTTCATAGTTATAAATTTTATTTATTTAATATATATATAGAGTTAGAACAAGCTATACCATTTTTAATTTAAGCGTTTTCCATACCAAACTATCATTGAGGAAGGAAGATCTAAGAATGTATCATAAAGAATTTATGACTCACTTAAGATTAGAGTAGAGGCAAGGAATAAACCAAAACGAGGGGAGATTTTTTGAGACAAAAATAAGTAAATAATTCAATGTTAACATGATGGAAGAGGAAGTAATATAATTTTTTCCATTCATATGTGATACAACATAATGAAAATTGGGTTATATTTTCTTATTTTTAAGAAGAAAATATCTGGTTATTTTAAGAAGAAAATATTATTTTTAAAAGTTTTTAACTTTTCACAAATTGAAGTTAATTTTGTGTTTTAGAATTCATTTTATTTTAAAATAAAATTTGTTAGAAATTTTATTAGTTTTTTATTATTTATTTTTAGATTTTTTATTCAGATTTGAGATGTCAATTTATAAATTGTTTGAATGTGTGTTCTTTAAAAATCAAGAGATTCATAAAAAAATCATATTTTTTGGCACCACTGTATTCTTTGTTAACTTTACATATTTTGAAAAAAAAAAATCTTGAAAGAATGTACACTGACTTTCTTTTGATATGACAACAACACACATCATTATTACTAGAATTTTTTGAATTAAACCATAATGAAAAAAACTCTAGATTTTGAATATGTTTAACATAGCACCTTGTTTCTCAACATATTAGTTAAAAACTAAAAATCTAAAATCTACTCATTAAAGAAGATATACCAACGTAACACACCATACATTTACCATATTTTTTTATAGTGTATTTTGGAAGATAAAAAATTTTGATTTCACTAAATCATAACGACCTCCATATTTTTTTGCACACATTTTACTACTGACCTTCAGAATTTTTTTGCACACATTTAACTAGAAACCTTGTACTGAGAGAAAATGTAGCCCTTTTGGTGATGAGGAAATGTCTTTTTATGTGGGTGCCTTTGGCCCTTTTGTGAGAAGGCAACTCTTTAAGGAGCATGACCCACATATGGTGAGATGTTTCAGCCCATTGTAAGAAGGATAATGCCTCAAAATTAATAAAGTTATTTGTAGTTCCAAATCAATACAGAGACGTAGCCCATTCCCCCCAAGGTGAACTTAGTTATCATATTGGTGTTATGATTATTCATGGTTGTTTGTACTTCTTGTTTCTTTGATGTTTGGATTCTTTGAATAATGTTTATGTGATGGAAAATCATTATTTAAAGAATATGTCGCTCATGTCTACATGAAAAATAATGTGAGTAAAAGGTCCTAAAATGATTATTTTTTTTTAGCTGTTTGCAAAAATTACTCGGATCACGTGGTATTAGAGCGGTCTGACTGCTTTGCTGGATTATGAGTGTCATCATGGGCAAAGACTTGAAGTGAGATGGAATTGAATAACTTGAAGAAATCAATTAAATCATTCGGCCAGAGAAAGCTAAACTTTGCAGAGAAAGCTGAACTTTGAAGACTTAACGAAAATGCAAAAGTATAAGAGTGAAAGTTGCGACTTATGTTGGAACAAGTCGCGGAGGAACAAATGGGAGAGTGTTCCACCAAAAAAGGAGATTTGCCCAAAGACCATGATCAGGCATCACCAAGGGTATCGAAGGTGACATAAGCTTCAAAACCATTGAGAAAACCACCCAAGAAAGGAGTGAAGTCCAAATCTTCTTTTCGGAATTACAACAAGGAAAGGTCTATGAGGTATGATCCACACGTATGCTAGGGTTCCTTTCAATTACAAGAAAACTAAAAATGTAAGGAATAATTTATCGTATAAGAATCCTTGTACATTTTATGGGTTGAGCAGTAATTGTGGTGCAAGATGTTAGACAATATTGTCTTTTTACAGATAGATCTGATCAACAAAGAAATGGGGTATTTCTCCTTCTCATAAGAAAGGGAGTAGAAGAAATAATTTATGCACTCATTTCCAAAGGAGTGCTCACTCTATTGGTAAGTGCTGGAAATTTCATCCATACCTTCATCCCAACCAAATCAAGAGAACCATGAAAGTATATGCAAAGAAAATGGAAGTATATAAAAAATAGTTCATCACAAGATGAAATAAAGAAGGAGGTCACAATAGTTATGACAGGACATGTGATCAAAGTTTTTGGACCTCTGAAGTAGTCTAAGGAGACTCCATTTGAGTGGGTTGATAAGAAATGGATGGGATATCTTCAAAGTTGAGTTTACCTATGATGCCTTTGAAAATTATTTTTATACTATTTTCTTTATGTGAAAAAAAACACAACTACTGAACTGTGGAGATCATTTGGAACACATTGGTTGGATACTTTAGCTAGAGGATGAGCCTGCTGGTCCAGCTAGAATACTCACATCTATTGAGAGTCTAGATGATGGGAAAAGAGATAGTGTACTGGGAGATCATAATAGAGTCTCCCTAGGCTGAATGAGATCTAAGTAAATGATATTCAATGCCACAAAGATTTGATATTGGGATTTAGATTTTATGAGGTCAAGATGGTAAGGCCATTAGGCAAACAATATACCAGGAGGTACATTTTAGTGGGTACCTATGCGGGGCTAACTGCATCTCTTTTAATCATAAACATTTTATGGGAATCTTTGTATCGATTTGTTCTCTCTAGGTTGTCATCGCATGAATCTGTATCGAGAGTACTGCTACCCTCTAACATGATGGAAAATATAAAGGAAAAAAATATGTCTAAGCTGAAAGTCAAAATTATCCTTTCATTATATGATCGACCAACACCTATAACTTGAATGAAAATTTCCTTGGTCATTAAAGAAGCCATCAGTGGTCGTACTTGCAACTCAGTAAGGCAGTTTCTCTCGGTTAACATGAATTGTCATGGGGGAAGTTAGAGTTGGTGATTTGTTCAAAGGGCACGTTGCTTATAGAATGTATCATGACGTTTACGGAAAGGTAGATTAGAATTATTCAATGATAAAAAATTCTCTATTGAAGATACACATTAATGGAATTAGCCATCCTATCGAATCATTATTATTAATTCTACCACCGATGGTACGTGCACAAAGTATCCACCAACGCTGTTGCGATCATCTGCATATTTTGTGGGATCATTTCTGCCAAAGTTATGTTGTGTCAAATATCTTTTGGGGGATAGGTTGTTCAATCTAATATTTGGAGATTTCAAGAAAACAATTTGCTATTCTCTTGGCAGCAAATTGATTGCACAGATCGAAAATACCTAAGACAATTGGAAAGCTTTCGAGATTGCAGAGAAAATTCTTTTAGAAACATATTTGTGATATGAACATGGTTATATTTGCACTCATGGGAAATGGTAAAGTTGTACTCTTTGGGATTTTCATTTTGAGGGTTATATAGAGATATGTCACTCGAGATGAAAGTTTGAGCATTATTTTTGGAGCATTTAAAACCATATATATTGCGCCTTCAAAGATTTAATGCGAGAGAAACATTAATACTGGAAACAAATATTTGGGAAATCATTAGGTGTAAAGTGTTTAGAGCTTACAAAATATAGCGAAGCCTATAATGTCAGGGACATGCAAGAGACTGATATATTTTGACTACTGAAGAAAAGTTAGATTCTCTTAATAGGCGCCACATACCGAATGGTGGATTAAGATTCTTTGGATACATTGCACTTCTACTTATCAATGAAGTCCTTATCCTTGGTGAATATCGGGGGGAATATTTGAAAGAAATCATCAACAAAATAAGAATGCTTGTACATAGTCTAGAAATGGCTTCGTTTCCTCTTACCAAGATTTGATTTCTTGTTGTTTCTGCCACAATCCCAAACATACTATACCTTGCAGAATGGCTTATGGTTCCTAATTGAGGAGTAAAATATATGCTCATGCAATATTCTAGAGGAAAATAAACTCTTTTATTTTTCTGTAGAAGAAAAGGAGGTTAGGAAGAAACACTCCATCTCTCTCAAACAATAAGGAATTTTGGATGTTCAAATCCTTTTATAAAGTCAATGGACAAACTTGAAAGGCTACAATCAACTGCTCCAAGTAGTGACAAATGAATGCAAGCATGTATTCAATGCAATGATGTGTGGTAGAGCTGGCCGCCCCTAGTTTGATGAAGGTGGCTTGGTCACCATCATGAAAAGAAAAGAAACACCACATCTCTATGAGAACCTTTTAGGTGTATGTGAAATGATGGAATCAGAAGATAGCTTAGTTTACTGTCACTGATATAAGCTTGGTAATAGAGTTGCTAAAATTCACATTATTATATGTTAGGATTAAACAAAATCCTTAACATTACGGTGTTAGGAAAGGAATTACATCTGAACAACTAGAGAGGCATCTAAAAGAAATATGTGTACAAAATGGCAATGAATTATCTCGGTATGGGACTTGGAGCCTATGAAGAAGGGTCCTAAAGTAATTTCAAAAGATACTTCAACAATGGTACTTCTATTTTGTGAAAATTATGTCCACTTTCTTATGGTTCTTGATTATAAAGAGTCCTATGAAAAACAAGCTCTTTTTACACTAGAACAATAAAGAATAATTGTGGCATTGCTTAATACAACGGCCTAAAATGGATTTTTAAATAATTTTGGGCATCATAACAATCCTTTGATTGATGCAACTGTTAAGTTTTTGTACTTTTTATATGAAAGATATTGGAGCTTTATACTATAGTTTGATATTGCAACGTAAGTGAGATTGCAAATTGAGAGAAGTGTACAAAGACCTACAGGTTTAGATGGATACTTTTGGAGGACCAAAAGTTTCTCTGTTGGGACGTTTGATCCAAGAGGATCTCCACACATGCAAAAGTTTACTTTGTGCACCATGAATAAATTTGATGATAGGTGACAAATCTTGGAATAAGAGAGTAAATGCGATTAATAATTTTATTCCTTATTTCATTTAAAATTTTAAAGTGGATAATGTTATAAGTGAGTGGAAAAAGGACTCACAAAATATTGACTTATTTTCCATTTGAGAAATTAGTTTTCTGTGATAATTCACCTCACAACTAATTTTCTATTTCTCAATGAGAGCTTGAGGTATCCTGGCATGCTTGAGATCCTCGAGGTTTGGATTTTACCATTTCTGCCTTGAGTACATTTTAGACCCTATAATTATGGATCTTGGTTTTCCTTAAAATGTTTTAAGATCCAATTATTTTAGATTTGGGTAGTTATGTATTTTTGTTGGGGAAAATGTATATAAATTCCTTATGTGAGCATTTTTTGGGGGAGGATAACCTTTTGGAGAGTTTTGGTGGGAGATTTTGGAGGGGCTTTGTAAGATCTTGAAGTCTTGTACTAAGAGAAAACATAACCCTTTTGGTGTTGAGGAAATGTCTTTTATGCAAGTGCCTTTCGCCCTTTTGTGAGAAGGTAACTCTTTAAGGAGAATGATCCACAAATTGTGAGATGCTTTAGCCCATTGTAAGAATGATAATGCCTCATAATTAATAAAGTGATTCATATTTCCAAACAAATCTAGAGACGTAGCCCCTTCCCCTCAGGGTGAACTTCGTTATCATATTGGTCTTATGATTATTCATGGTTGTCTTTGTTGCTTGTTTATTTTAACATTTGGATTCTTTGAATCATGTTTATGTGATGGTAAATCATTATTTAAAGAATGTATTGTTCATGTTCGAATGTAAAATCATGTCAATAAAAGGTCCTACAATGAGTATTAAGTGTTAGCAAAAATTACTTGGATTAATGAACCAATTATTGATGATGTTGTTGAAGTTGTTGAAAGAGCTTCAAGGGAAGAAGTTGAGTCACCCTTACTTATGTATATATATGTCATGTATTATTGAAACTATACATATTTATTAGCTTCAATTTCATGAACTATATTTTTTAATTTAATTATTCAATGTATGTTTATGCTCATTTACATTAAATTCTTATATGTACGGATGAAATCAATACCGATAATGAGATGTTAGAAAATGTCGACACTTTCACATATGGAGATAGAAAATCTGACCATGTTATACAATATCATGTTATGCTTATTATTAATAAGTTATTCAAAGATCAAAATGTGATAGATCAAGCTCAAATTTTGAGACGTCTTTTAACGTCAAGGAAATTAAAACAATCTACAACACTACTGGGAATTCAAAAACAAATGAAATGTAAAAAAGATGAAGCAAAATGTCATTCAAAATATAAACATTGCTATAAAATCAATTGTATGCTCGAGAAAGAGAAGTGTTCTAGATGCACGTAGATAAATAAAAATGGAAGTGGTTTCATCAAGTACTAAAGAAAATTGTTTATTTAAATATATGGAAAAAGAAGTAGGGATCTCACGAAAAACATTGCACAAGCATAGGAAATTTCTATTGCAAATAGATGAAAATGATGAGATTGTTTGTTGGATAGTTATTTGTAGGAAACCATAGAAAAGTAGACTTGGAGGAGATGTTAAAAAAATAATATATGAATATTGGATGAAAAAACCATGTGTTTTACTGAAATTAAGGGAGGTGATGCGGCAAAGAATAATATGAAATCAATATTAAGAACATCCAAAACATATCTTGGACACCACTCATATAGAGTTCTTCAATAAGTTCATAGAAGAAAATTGCCAAATTAATGTATCAATCAATACTTTTGTGCAACAAAAACCATAGTATGTTAAACCTATCAATGTACACGATGCTTATTTTTGTCGTTATCATGGGGAATTCCTATTATAATATGACAACTTCCTTAATTTTGGTAAAACATTCTAGAAAATTTCACTTCCTGCTTCGAGTATCCATGATTTCAATTCCAAAATTCTATGTGGAAGAGAAAATCATGAACTATTTTACCAAAATAAATGTGTTGGTGGTAAAAAATGTGATCATTGTGGAAATTTGACTTCGTTTCATGAAAAAATATCCGATTGATATTAATGATCAATCATTTTCCAACATAAAAGTGAAATGGAAGAGATATAAATATATCCATACATCAATTGGTTCAAGTAATAGTAGACGTGCTAGAAGGATTGATTTATAGGAAGAATAAATTTTTGTGATAGAGTTTTTGAAGGAGTTTGGGACAAAAATTTATAAATACGCCAGGAACTCTCATAAAGCTCAATGGCAAGATCTACAATTGAAAAAATCCCATGAAATTTTTTCTCCAGGGACCATTTTGTCAATAGTTGATTTTGTATTAAATTACACTTTTGTCGCACAAAACGAAATAGAGAGTGAATATTATCATTCTGACCAAGTCAGTATGATTTTCCATGTTTTATATAGACATGTTGAACAAAATTTTGATCATATAGAAAGCATTAGTGAGAATCGACATGTTATTAAAGAATATCATTTTTATATCAATGATAATTGTACACATGATAAAAATTTTGTACAACATTGTTTTGATAAGATTTATGACTCATTCAAAGGTCATGGAATAAAATTCAATGAACATTGGATAAGGTTAGATGGATACATAGGTCAATTCAATTATTCACAATTATTATTTTGGTTGTTTTGTCTTCATATGAAAACCAACATTAAACATTGTTAGAATTTCTTTGAGACTCGTCATGGAAAAGGAGAACATGATGGCAGAAGGGCATGCCTAAAACAAGCATTTTGAAGATATCAAATGCACCACTCTGCAAATCGATTTGTATTAGCTGAAAAAGTTGTTGAATGGTGCATTGCTCCACTAAGCCATCAAACTAACCCATAAAGATTATCATATATGAAAGTAGACTTTAAGATAAAGAAGGTAATTTATAATGTCTCCTTTCTAATGCAATTTTATTATATGTTTGCATTGAACACCTTTATATTTAAGGTTAAGTATCAACCCATATCCATAGTATCTCTTTTATAAAATATGATGATTTATTCATGAATGGAAAATGTATACATGTACCATGTTTTATAATGTGCAATTTTAAGTTATATGATTGTTTTAGACATGTACACCATTAAAATATTCATGAATGCAAAATGTACCATGTTTTGGAATTTGGAAATTTACTATTAATTAAACAACTTAACAAAACAACTTCACAAAACCTAAGAATCAACCCAAATCCTTATTATCTTCTACTAACGTTATAAGAATCATGATGAAAAATGTACCAACTATGTTATACAACCAACTAACAAAAAGGATAGATCAACAACTTAAAAATTATCCTCTTTGAGATGGAAACATCCTTTACATTACATAAATGAACAATTGTTGGATGATTCAAATGAGAATACCTCCTTGTTATGTATAGGAGTCTAAAGGGTCACAATATAATAAGAACCTACATAACAATAATAATGTAAGGGAATAACAATAACAATAGTGGGCTTCTATGGGGCACATAAATAATAACATCGGGGGAGACATGGGCACAATAATAATAATAGGGGTAACACTAATAATAATAAGGGGAATACACTAGTATTATAGGGACCTAAAATGCCCCTCTCCTTAAAAAAAATGTTGTCCTCAATGATTAATTAGTTTTAGATGCTTCTGTATAAAATTTTCATCCTCCAATTTGGAATCTTTAGCAGGTAAGTTCTTCCACTTAATGAGATACTTTGAAATTAATTGATTTTCTAGCTATTAGGTACTTAATTTTGTGACTTCCTTAGGCTAAAATATGATCTTTCATTTTTCATCAAGTTTTGTGAATACTGTTTGAACTGAGATCTTATCACTGATAACCTTGTTTAAGCATGAAACATGGGAAACTATTTGTACTTGGGAAGATGTAGGCAACACAAATTTACAGGCCATAATACAAATACTTTGCAAGACCTTGTAAGGACCATAGTACTTGGGTGATAATTTATTATCCTTCTTAGCTTACTTGAGGGAAATTTCTTTGTATGGTTGTAGCCACAGAAATATCCAGTCACCTACATCAAAATATCTTTCACTACAATGCTAACCTTCCTATTGTTTCATTTGATTCTGCTCCAAAGTGAGGTTATCCCTTAAGAGTTGGAGAACTTATTTTTGATGCTAGATGTGATATTCCACTACTTGATCCTTAGAATTTTTTCTTAAATATGATATGATGGATAGTGGATTATATCCATAAAGTACCATAAATGGGATCATTCTTGCTATAATATGGAAGTGTTATACCATACTTCAACTAGAGGTAACCACTTAACCCATTGTGTTTGATTATTCGATACAAAGCAACAAAGATATCCTTCCAAGATTTTTTTCGCTATCTCAGTTTTCTCGTCATATTGAGGATGATAAGATGAGTTATGAGCTAGTTGAGTACGAAGAAAAGAAAACAATTTAGTCTAGAAATTTACAGTGAAAACGGGATCTTTGTCACTTACAATAATCTTTGGGTTTCCATGTAGCCTTTGAGCAGTACTAATTGTACTGACTTTAAAAGGATGAGATAATACAAACAAAAGTGTGCATACTTGGTAAGTCTATCAATTACTACCATGATGACACTTTCCTTTAGACTTGGGTAAACTTGTTATAAAATATGTTGATACCTCCTCCCAACATTGGCTTGGAATGGCTAAAGGTTGTAACCGAATCGTAGTCTTAATTGTCTCAACTTTATTTTGTTGGCAAACCAAACATTCTGACACAAACTTCTGAATATCAAATTTAAGGCCATCCCAAAAAAATTCCTTCTTGACCCTGTGGTAAATTCTCAAAAATCCAGAGTGCCCTCCTAAGGGGGAGGTGTACAATTTGAAAAGAATATTTTTCTTGAGTTGGGAATTCTTACAAAGATATAAGCGATCTTTGCATCATAATGAATAATTTTTCTAGCTAAATGTATCAGATGTACTAGGATCTTACTGCAACTTTCGAATGAGTTCCCAAACCTCTTCATCATTTTTCCATTCATCCCTTTCTTTGGTAATCCATTCAAGTTGGATAATAGTAAATGCTTCCACATACTCATTCTTTCTTGAGGGTGGATCTGCAATAACATTTTTCTTCCTTTTTTTGTAGATGATTTCAAAGTCATCACCCAACATCTTTGTGACCCTTTTTTTGTTCCTCTTCTGGAGATAATATTTGTTTCAAAAATTATTTTAGACTATAATGATACATTTTTACCTTGAAGTGTCCTACCATTAGGTAAAGTCTCCATTTCTTTAGTGCATGTAATATTGCCAACATTTCCTTCTCATAAATAGGATTGTGTAAATACTTTCCTTTGATTGGAAAACTTTCAAAAGAATTGGATCTTAATTCTTAAATTAAAACAACACCAATTCCATTTAATAAAGCATCACATTCCAAAATAAATGGTATTTTGAAGTAAGGCATAACTAATAGTGGTGCTTGGAAAATTTACTCTTTAAGATGTTCAAAGGCCATAATAACTTCTGGAATGAAAGAAAATTCATCTTTCTTTGGTAGCGTTTTAGCGTTTCTACTATTTTTCCATAATTCTTAACAAACTTGTGATAATACCCTATCAACCCAAGAAATCCTAGAAGAGGCTTTAGGGTTGTGGGGATGTTCCATTCATTAATAGATTTAATTTTGTTAGGGTCTACCTTAACACCCTCATGAGATATAATATGAACCAAATATTCCACCTCTTGTACTCCAAAGAAACATTTGGAGGTTTTGGCATACAATTATTCCTCCTCCAATAATTTGAGCACACTATCAGCATGTTGAACATGATCCTTCCAATAATTATTGTAGATTACTATATAATAAAAAAATACTAACACAAATTTTCTAATGAAGGGTTTGAAAATGGAATTCATCAAACCTTGAAATGTCGAAGGTGCATTAGTAAGGCCAAAAAGCATGACCAAAAACTCATAATGACCCTCATGAGTTAAAAATGTTGTTTACATAATGTCTTCAGTCTTCACCCTAATTTGATGATATCCCAATCAAAGATCTAGTTTGGTAAACTAAATTTATCCATGTAATTCATCCAACAATTCATCAATCATAGGAATGGAAAATTTATCTTTAATAGTGAGTTTGTTTAACTCCCTATAATGTAGACACATACGTAGTGAGTCATCCTTCTTATACACCAATACTACTAGAGTAGAGAAAGAAATTTTACTAGGCTGAATTATCCCAGCTTGTAGAATTTCTTCAACCGTACGTTCAATTTCACTCTTTTGCAAATAAGGATATATGTAATGTCTAATGTTTGGAGGAACACTTCATGGAATAAAATGCATAATATGTTCATGATCAAGGATAGGTGGGAGGCCTTTAGGAGTCTCAAATACCTTGGAATAATTGTCCAATACTTTTTGGAGATCTAGAGAAAATAAATGATTTTGATGTTTGAACCTCTAGTGAGAATAATTGTGTAATTATGCCTCGTTGTTGTTTCTTCAAAAGATTTTTCATGCCATTAGAGCTGATTATATTTCTTGGTTTCCATATGATACCCCTTGAATCAACTTCATTTCCTTCCCAAAAAATATTTAAGAAAAAAACTAAAATATATTGTCCCCAAATATTGTAACCATTGGACTCCTAGTACAAAATCAACACTACCCATTCGAATGGAAATAATTGGACTATTCAATACATATCCCCCAATGGTTAGCTTTTTATTATGAAACTTTATAGAGAAATATATACTGCCTCCATTAGAAATCATCACTTGACACTCAAGTGTTGGATATAGTAAGTAACTCAATTCTTTGGCTATCTTACAATAAATAAAATTATGAGTAATACATGAATCAATACACACTATTAACTTTTTCTTCTTGATATATCCTTCTATATTGAGATTTTGAAGAGTGGTATTTCTTGCCAATGCATTGCAAGATATGGTCAAATTCATTTATTCTTTATCTGGGGTTCGTTCCTCATGTATATCTTCCTCTTTTGATGTTTCTTGTTCCTTTTTGTTCATCTTCTTCACAATATATGTAGGAATAATTTATTCATAGCAAACCTACGACATTTATTGTATTTTCTATCACAACTGTAACAAAGACCCTTTACTCTTTTATTTCCGCCAATTGTTGCAGCTTCAACCTTGTAGGTTACGGAAGGCTAGGAGCAAAAACATTTCCATATTATAATTATAAGTGGTAGACTTCCTTGTTGCCATAATTTTTCTTTAAACTTTTCTTGCCACACTGAATGCCTTATCCAATGAATCAGGTTCCCAAAGGTTAACCTCATGTTGAATGTTATCCTTCAAGGTCCATATGAATACATTAATCCTATGATCCTCTAGAATATTAGTTACCCTAATATTAAATTTTTGAAAGTGCTCAATGTGCTTTTCCATTGAACCCCTTTTGTTTGAGATTTATCAATTGGCTAAAGAAGGGGTTTCCATTTTTATCCTTACAATATGTTATCATTTCCTCCATAAGAACTAGCCAAGTGATAAGTGGGTTATGAGAGAAAATCCATTAATACCATACAAATTTTTGGTTTCTAAATATAGGGATGCAATGCATACCTTTTCTGTGTGTTGCACCTCATTTAGATCAATATGTTACTCCATATGTAGAATCCACGTTACCAAATCCTTGCCATCAAAATTCCTCTTATCTATCTTTGTAATGTGGTTGTTATTAAACCCCAAATTGGAGCCTCTAAAATCATAATTCATATTCCTTGTGTCTAGGAAGTATTTCTTGCAACAACTTTGCCAAACCTTCCATCAAACCTTCCATGTCTGCTTTTAAACCTTCCATATCCCCTTTTAAACCATCCATTTCTCCTTTCATTTTTCTCTAAACTATCAATCTTATCATTCCTTCATTTCCAACTCACTTTTTTTCTTCTCTCTTACACATGTCTTGTAAACTTTGATATATCATGTTTCATTTTTTCCTCTTCTTTATACATCATATTAGAGATTTTCAAAATTCTTACTCGGTGTGTCCATTCTTTTGTTTTGAGGAATTTTAGAATGAAATAATGATATTTACGCTTCTCTATGCCTTTTGAATCATATCAAACTAATTCTACCACCAAAAGTTATGAAAATTACAAAAAATATATACAACCTTTTTCCTTGGTTTTTGGAGCTAGATATTGCAACTGTTGTATCTTTATAGTTTCAACTCTCCAAGATTTGAAATTTTCTCCTATGGTAGCCCTCTCAGTATTCTTTCTAATTCCATAAGTCAGACCAAATTTACATTCTTCAATATAAATTTATTCCAAATCTCCCATGATGGCCTGATTATGGATTAGTTGAATAGAGCGAAGTTTTACAGGATGCCACGTGTCACTGTTTCAACATTTGACCCTGAAATAGCTACAGAAAAAACTAAAGTATGTTCAATTTCATCCACTTCTTGTAGAATTGCAATTTGATTCCTAAAAAAAAAAATATGATGATGTTCCGTAGGTCACCTATTTGATACGGAATTCTAGAGCCTACAAATCCCCTAACTTCCTCAGATCATATATCTGAAAATATAGTGAACCAAGATCTCAAATTTGTACATGAAGTTCACCCACATTTCATACCAATGTGGTCGAAATTTTAGCTTCTAAATCCTCATAGAGAAATAGTTATAGCGAAAGTTCCAATATGACCTAGTTGAAGAAGAAAAACCATAGAATCCAAAGCTTTGATACCAAATGTTATGCAACCAACTCACAAAAAGGATAGATCAACGACTTAAAAAATATCATATTTGAGGGGGAAACCTTATTTACATTACATAAATAAGCAATTATTGTATGATTCAAATGTTAATACCTCCTTGGTATATAGGATTCTAAGGGGTCTCAAAATAATTAGAGCTTACATAATAATAATAATGTAAGGGTACAACAATAAAAATAGTGGGCTTCTATGGGGCATAACAATAACAACATGGGGGATACATGGGGAATTAAAAAAAAATAGGGGGCTACATTAATGACAATAAGGGGAATACACTAGTATTATAGGGACCTGACAAAATAAATGAAAATTTAGAAACATTGCTTCATATTCATGAACTTATATATAAAACCTTTAAGCATCAAACCATGCATCATGCAAAATGTAACATGTTTTAAATAAATTTTATTGTTCATTAAACTCAAAAACTATAACTTTATACCTTACATCAAAAAAAGAGTTGGAAGTTAACTACAACAACCAACCAAAGGTTGATCCATGAGAACTTTGGTCGTTAGTAATGAAATAAAAAATGGCATGCATTCTTCTTATAATTTAAACTGAAACACACATCACTTGAAAATTTGATATGGGGAAACTATAACTATTACAAAGGGTATCAAAAGTTAGCTTCTAAAAATCTATGTATGTGAGTTATAGAAAGTACCATTTAAATGCAAATTTACTATAGTATGTTTGCTTTGAGAAACTTTATATTAAACGTTAAGTATCAATAGCCCTTCTATACAAGATGATGATCTATTCATTAATGAGAAATGTATGCATGCACTACATGTTTTATAATGAAATTTTAAGTTATATGATTTTTTTAGACATCTACAACATTATAAGATTCATGGATGCAAAATGTACCATGTTTTGTAATTTGGAATTTTTGTAATTTTGGAAATTTACAAACATTTCTCCATATTCATGAACTTAAATGTAAAACCTTTAAGCATCAACCAATGCATAATTAAAAATGTAACATGTTTTAAATAATGTTTATTTTTTATTAACCCCACAAACTATAACTTGAAACCTTTCATCAAACAAAAATTTGGATGTTTACTAGAACAACCAAGAAAAGGTTGATCCATGAGAACTTTGGTGGGTAATAATGAAATCCATAATGGCATGAATTATAGTTATCATTTAATTTGAAATATACATAACTTGAAAATATGGTATGGGGAAACTCTAACTATCACAAAGAGTATCAAAATGTGGGTAGCAAATTTGTATTAAAAGTTAAGTATCAACCAACATCCATAGTAGCCCTTACATACAATATTATGATCTATTCATGGATTAAAAATGATCTATATTTATACGATTCTTTTAGACATATGCGCCATTATAAGATTCATTCAAATGAAAAACGTACATGTTTTGTAATTTACAAGTTTACTATTCATTAAACAACTCGACAAAACAAATTTGAACAAAAACTAACAATCATCTACTAACATTATAACAATTATCATGCAAAATGTACCAAGAAAATGCAAATTTACTTTCATTGCTTCACATTCATGAACTTAAATGTAAAACATTTAAGCATCAAACCATGCATCATGCGAAATGTACCATGTTTTATAATGCAATTTTATAGTATGTTTGCATGACCAATTGTATATTAAAATTTAATATCAACCCATATCCATAGTAACTCTTCTATACAATATGATGATCTATTCATGAATGGAAAATGTATACCATATTTTAAAATGAAATTTTATTTTATGATTGTTTTAGACATATATACCATGATAAGATTCATGAATGCAAAATGTACCATGTTTTGTATTTTCCGATTTTTCTATTCATTAAAGAACCTAACAAAACAACTTCACAAAACCTAAGAATTTGAAGCCAATTCCATATTATCTTCTACTAATATTATAAGAATCATTATGAAAAGTGTACATAAACTCCAAAATTAGCACATTAAAGATCAATTCATAACAAATAGTTCTATTTAAATTAGGTCCAAAATGTATATCATTATAAAAGTAAATATATAATAAAAAGTTGTCAAATAAAATATGCATCAAAGATATCAAATTCATAATAAAGAGTTTTACTTTAAACACATGCAAAATTTATATCATGATAAAAGTATATATAATAAAAGGTTGCGAAATAAAAATTTGCATCAAAGTGAATCTCACTTGAAATATACGATCTATCAAAATCCTCATGCTTTCATTAGAATCATGGGTGCCTTGCATAACATGTTTCATATGCATATATACACAATATTTTGAACTTTAAAATTATTTTTTTAATGTTTTAAAATTAAATGAGAATATAATCATCAAAACAAAATTATAAAAGGTTTCAAATTCCATGTAATATCTCGTGGTGTTCCCCCTCCATTTCACCCTAGTGGTATTCACCGTACATTGCACCCTCATGGATAGCTTGTACAATACATGTACATGTACATATTAAAATTTTAAAATTGCACATGAAAATGCATAAACTTGCAATATTAAAAAATTCAAGTAACAACTTTTTCAAATTGTCTAGTTGACCCAATCCCTATAGCCGACTCAAGTTTCAAATTCCATACAATATCTTGTGGTGTTGTCCCTGCATTGCGCCCCCATGGATGCCCTATAAAATACATATACATGTATATATTAAAAATTTAAAATTTGACATGAAAATGCATAAACTCATAATATTAAAAGAATTGTTACAACTTTTTGAAATTGTCTAGACGATCCTAACACCATAGATGACTCCATCACTAATGTCCATGGAGAAGTGAAACTATCTCGTTAAACCTAAAATTTGAAAATTTTAAAACTGTAAGATAGAGATATCATTTTTTAATGAAACTTACTTCAATTTATAACAAAATAAAAGTGAATTATTTAATTTTTGTGATAAACAAATATTTGACACATCTCCAAATAGCGAGGAAGAAGGTGGCGCCATGTCGAAAACACTGGATGGAATAGAAATATGTTAATATTTATATATGTAATTATTTCTTTTACAAATATTTCTTCATGACACCGATATAATAAAATAAAATTAGTAGTATCAACATGAACTCTTAAAAGACTAACATCTCTCAACATATCTTGATTTGACCTTGAACCCTGGACCATGATATCATCTAAATTTTTGTTAAACAAACGACTTAACTGCAAATGGTGAACATAATATATTCGTGTTGGATTATAACTGAAAAAAATTAAAAAATGTATGTGAATAAATATTAACACATTAATTACATTACATTAAAATATCCACCCTAAACATTAACACATACCGATCCCATGCCTACTTCCTCATGACCAATTAGGTATTTCGCATCACAACAAGCCTTTCCATATGATTTAAGCTCCTCAACATTCATATTATCTATCTACTCATCTCATTTATATACAAAATTAGCACGTGTAGTAGCTCGTGCTCTTTGCCGATTTATATATACATCAACTCCAACTAATGTAGTCTATATGTTGTCTATAATGGCATCCATTGGTTCTCGACCAATTTGAGAAGTGGCATCCATCTATAATCGCAAAGTTACCAGACATGGAGGTTGAGGTACCAAAGGTTGCAAAGGATGAGGAAATTTAGTATCCCATAATGCACCTTAACATTCATATGTATGACCTCTCCCAGTACCACAAAATTCAGATGGTAGGTCACTATAATCATGTTTCATACCCAAAAATAATTTTTTATAAAATAATTTTACAAGGTAATGTGGAACCTCGTCATTCCATGGCAGCTATACACTGCAAGGAACCTATCATACCAATGATGGGCTATTTCAGGGTGCTTGAAATATTTCACCTTGAGCATATTTATTTTCATCCCTTCTTTGAAATTAAACATGAATTTTGCATATGATGTTATAACCATTCTACTTACCTTGGCCCATTTATCGGGACCCATCATTTTCTCCTTTATACACCTCATAATATCTATAAAGCCATCAATTTTTGGCCTAAGTTTCTTGTAAATATCATCAAATTAACTTAGAGAGTGCACAACTATTTTTAATCTTTGTTGACTCTTTGCAGGGAGCTCCAAACTCCTAAGGTTTTTCTTAAATTGTTAAAAATGATTTGTGCACCTCTAAAACGTACATTGTTGGATGTTTGTTTCCCAAGCAAGCTCATAAATAATATTAGATGGATAGGTGGTAGTTGGTGTATGGTATTCTTCTTGAATGTCCTTGATATGCTACATTGACTTCGATCAACATTTCACCCTTGCTTCAAATATACTTACGTAAATATTTAAAACCATGTTAATGTACTTATGCACATGCAAGATAGTCATGTACACGTTATATTTACATACAATTCATTTTGTTAGGTCCATATAATACCAGTGTACCCCTTATTGTTATTGTTGTGCTATGTAACCCCCATAATGTTATTGTTGTGCCCATAGAAGCCCACTATTGTTATTTTTGTGCCCTTACATTATTATTGTTATGTAGGCTTTGATTATATTGTGACCCCTTAGACTCCTATATATACAAAGGAGGTCATGTCATTTGTATCATCCAAGAATTGTTCATTTATGTAATGCAAAAGAGGTTTCCCCTTCAAAGAGAATAATTTTTAAGTCATTGATCTATATTTTCTGTGAGTTGGTTACATAACATTTGGTATTAGGGCTTTGGATTCTAGGGTTTCTCTTATTCAATTAGGTCATGTTGGAATTGTCTCTATAAATATGTTTCTACGAAGCTTCAGAAGCTGAAATGTTTACCTCGTGAAGCTAAAATATTGGTGAAATTCATGTAAATGTTTGAGAGCTTATTTCACTTTATTTTCGGAGAGATGATTTGATTAAATTAGGGTTTTTCCAGGCTCCAAAATTCAATCTCAAATAGGTGACCTAGGAAACATTGTCATAACTTTCAGTCGAGGAATCATATTTGAATTCTATAAAAAGTGGTTGAAATTAAACAAAATTTATCTTTTCATGTATCAATTTCAGAGCCGGAGTTTGAAACAATGACATGTGGAATCTCGTACAATATCGATCTACTGAACGAGTCCATAATTAGGCCATCATGGGAGATTTAACATAACTCTTTCTTTAAGAATCCAATCTAAATCAAACTTGTGGGCTTGGAAAGAAGACTCAGAGATATACGAAAGGAACAAATTTGAAAAATTGGATATTTGAAATTGCAGAGTTACAACCATTTCAAGATCGAGCTCCTAAAAGCAAGAAAAGTGTGTGTATTTTGTTTTAAAATTGCACAATGCTTATTTGAAAAAGAAGTTTAAAGTGATTCCAAGGGAATATTGAAGCGTATATATCAGTATTAAGTTCTAAAATTCCTCCTAATAATAAGAATTCTACACCCATTAAGCCCTCAAAAAGATCTACTATGATGCATGAAGAGGAACAATTGCAGCATGCTATATCAAAATTACGGGACCAAGAGAAACGAATTTCGATCTCACAAAGAGAAACCAAATATGAACTAAAAAACAACATGGATGGTTTGAAAGGTGACATGGATGTTTTAAAAGGTGACATGAATGGTTTAAAAGCATATATGGAAGGTTTGACTAAGTTGTTGCAAGAAAGGCTTTCTATTGGTTGCATGGTAATCCATCAAAATCATGATGAGGACAAAAGGAATATGAACTAAGATTTTAGAGACCCCAATTGCACACATAGATATGAGGAATTTTTATGGAAAGGATATAGTAACATTGACACTATAGATGGTGCAATATCTTGATCTACATGATGTGTAACCCTCACAAACGGTACATATTGCATCTTTATATTTAGAACACAATCAATTTGTATGGTATATATGGATTTTTTCTCATAAACCACTTGTCACCTCATTAATTTTTATCGAGGAAATGATAGCACATTATGAAGATATGAAGAGAAACACCTTCTTTATCCACTTGATAAATCTCAAACAAAAGGGTTCAATGGTAGGGCACATTGAAGACTTCCAAAAATTAAAAATCAGGGTGACCGATATTCTGGGGGAGCATAGGATTGGTTTCTTCATAGGGAATTTAAAATATAAATCCAACATGAGGTTTGAATTTTGGAACCTGATTCATTTGAGAAGGAATTCAAGGTGGCCAGAAAAGTTGAATAAAAAATTACCGAAACAAGGAAGTCTACCACTCACAACTATAAAGAAGGAAGCGTTGCTACTCCTAGTCTTACACAAACTACAAGGTTGACACCACAACAATTGAAGGAAAAAATAGCAAAAGGGATTTGCTACAATTGTGAGAGAAAATACACTAAATGTCACATGTGTGGTAAGAAGAAATTATTCTACAGAGATTGTGAAGTGGAGGAAGAAAAGGAACAAGAAACATAAAAAGAGGAGGATGTACACTAAGAACCAACCCCAGAGAAGGAAGAAATGAATTTGACGACATCCTGTAATATAATGGAAGAAATTAACACTCCTCAAACTCTCAATATAGAAGGATATATCAAGAACAAAAGGGTAATAGTTCTAATTGATTCGGGTAGTACCCATAATTTTATTCATTGTAAGGTAGCCAATGGACAAACTAAATCTCTCTGCAAAGTGCCTTAATATCAAGATAAACATGGGGGAATATTTATTTAATAGTCCAATGCTTTCCATTCCAATGGGTGGTGTTGATGTTGTAATAGGAGTCCAATGGTTGCAATATTTCAGGACTATAGATTTCAATTTTAAAGAACATTTCTTGAGTTTTTTTTGGGAAGGAAAGTAAGTTGAATTAAGGGGTATCGTAGGGAAACAAAGAAATAAAATCAGTTTTAATGGCATGACAAAGCTTCTAGAAAAATAACAATGGGAGATAATTTCACAATTATGGTCAGTAGGGGTTCAAATACCGAAATCGTCTATTTCTTCAGATCTCCAAAAAATATTGGACAATCATTCCAAGGTGTTTGAGAATCCCAAGAGCCTCCCACCTATTCGTGATGATGATCATGTGATTCACTTGATTCCATGAAGTGTTCCTCCAAACATAATGCCTTATAGATATCCTTAAGCCAAAAAAAGTGAAATTAAACATATGGTTATAGAAATGCTAGAGGCTAGTATAATTCAACCTAGTCAAAGTTATTTATTTTCTCTAGTAGTATTGGTGCACAAGAAGGATGGATCATGGAGTATGTTCCAAATTATAAGAAGCTCAACAAGCTCATTGTTAAAGATAAATTTCCCATTTATGTCATCGATGAATTGTTGGATGAATTACATGGAGCAATTTACCTCACCCAGTTGGATCTTCATTCAAGATAGCATCAAATTAGAATGAAGACTGAATACATTTCGAAAAAGACATTCAAAGCGCATGAGGGTCATTATGATTTTTGGTTTATGGCTTTCGGCCTTACTAATGCACCTTCCACATTTCAAGGTTTGATGAATTCCATTTTCAAACCCTTCCTTAAAAAATTTCTGTCAATATTTTTTGATGATATACTAATCTACAAAAAGTCTTGCAAGGATCATGTTCAACATGTTGACAGGGTATTCAACCTAATCAATGAGAAACAATTATATGAAGAAACCTCCAAACATTTCTTTGGAGTAAAGGATGTAGAATATTGGGGTCATATTGTATCTCACGAGGTTGTTAAGGTAGACGCTAACAATATTAAATCCATTAAGGAATGGAAATTCCCGCAACCATAAGGAGTCTTCAAGGATTTCTCAGGTTGACAGGGTATTATCACAAGCTTTTTAAGAATTATGGGATAGCAACACGTCTAACATCATTACTAAAGAAATATGCATTTTCTTGAACTCTAGAAGCAACGAAAACCTTTGAACATCTTAAAGAGGAAATGTCCCAAGCATCGATCTTAGCTATGCCAAATTCACAATTTTTTTTATTGTGGAATGTGATACTTTAGGAAATGGAATTGGTGCTAGTTTAATGTAATAAGGAATGCCAATTTGTTTTGAAAGTAGTCCAATCAAAGGAAAGTATTTACACAGACATATTTATGAGAAGGAAATATTAGCAATACTACATGCACTAAAGCAATGGTGACCTTACCTAATGGGAAGACACTTTAAGGTTAATCTTCATAGTCTTGAATACCTTTTGGAACAAAGATTATCTTCAAAAGATCAACAAAAATGGGTGACAAACATGTTGGTTATGAATTTGAAATCATCTACAAAGAAAGGGAAGAAAAATGTTGTTGCAAATGCACTCTCAAGAAAGGATGACAAAGTGGAAGCATTTCTATGTTCCATTTATATTATCCAACTTGAGTGGATAACCAAAGCAAGGAATGAGTGGAAGAATGATGAAGAGGTGTGCTCACTCATTCAAAAGTTGTAGCAACATTCTAGTACATCTGATACATTTAGTTAGGAAAATGATTCACTATGGTACAAAAATTACTTATATCTTTGTAAGAATTCCTAACTCAAACAAAATATTCTTCTAGAATTGCACACCTCTCCCTTAGGAGGGCACTCAAGATTTTTAAAAACTTACCATAGGGCCAAGAAGGAATCTTTTTTGGGGATGGCCTTAAATATGATATTCAGAAGTTTGCGGTAGAATGTTTGGTTTGCCAACAAGTTAAATTTGAGACAATTAACACCTCGAGTCTCTTACAACCTTTATTCATTCCAAGAAATCATTGGGAGGAGGTCTCAATGGATTTTATCACAGGTTTACCCAAGTCTGAAGGAAAGAGTGTCATCATGGTGCTAGTTAATATACTTAACAAGTATGCACATTTTTGTTCATTATCTCATTATTTTAAATCTAGTACAATTGGTACTACATTTATGGAAACAATTCAAAAGCTTCATGGAAATCCAAAGATTATAGTAAGTGACAGAGATCCCATTTTCACTGGAAATGTTTGGATGAAATTATTTTCTTTCCTTGGTACTCAATTAGTTCATAACTCACCTTATCATCCTCAATATGATGGGAAATTTGAGATAGTGAATAAATGTTTGGAAGGATATCTTTGTTCCTTTGTATCCGATAAAAAAATTCAATGGGTCAAGTTTTTACCTCTAGCTGAATGGTGGTATAACACTTCCTTGCATACTGCAACAAAAATGACCCCATTTATGGAAATTTATGGATATCATCCACTATTTATAACATCATATTTAAGAGAAAATAAGAAGGTTCAAGCAATGGATTATGGGATAGAGCATCATCAACAAGTTCTCCAACTCTTAAAGGGTAACCTCACTCTATCAAGGAATCAAATGAAACAACAGGCATATCAACATCGTAGTGAAATAAGTTTTGATGTAGGTGGTTGGGTATTTTTACGGCTAGAGCTTGATGAAGGAGGAAAAATCATATTTGAGCCTGAAAAAGTCATAGAAACAAGAATCTAATAGCTATGAAATTGATCAATTTTAGAGTATCTCATTAACTGGAAGAAATTACCTTTTGGAGCTTCCACATGGGAGGATGAAAATTTTATACAAAAGAATCCAAAACTACTTAAGCATTAAGGACAACACATTTTTGAAGGAGAGGGGCATGCTAGGTCCTTATAATACTAGTGTATCCCCATTATTATTATCATTGTGCCCATGTGGCCACCATATTGTTATTGTTATGCCCCATAGAAGCCAACTATTATTATTGTTGTGCCCTTACATATTATTGTTATGTAGGCTTTGATTATATTGTGACCCCTTAGACTCTAATATATTCAAAGGATGTCTTGTCATTTGTATCATCCAAGAATTTATCATTTATGTAATGTAGAGGAGGTTTCCCCCTCAAAGAGGATAATTTTTAGTTCGTTGATCTATCTTTTCTATGGGCTGGTTTCATAACACATTTACATGTACAAATTTGTTTTAATATATATATTTTTTGTTATATAATTTACCAAAATGATGAGGATCATGATGATCCGATTGATATTCATAGCCACCTAGACATGGTTGAGCACCATCATGCCCAAGTAGATGAGTTGATTGAGCCTGTTGACCACTGGGATAATGTTGACCACCCTCATACGACGACCTTGTGAAAGATGATTCTAAATATATATATAAATTATAATAAATTAGTTAAGTTAAATTGACAAAAATATTTTCAATATATGTATGTACATATGATTCTATGTATTTATCATTTCTATAAATGCACATAAACATATATATATATATATACCATACCTCGATGATGTGAATGATGGCCCTCCGTTGATTGATCTAATACTCTCTTCGACCTACTGAGAGATGCTCCTAAAAATGACAGAATTGATTATAAATTAATAAAGCTAAGCTGAAAAAAATCAATCCAATATGTATGTACATATGATTCTATGAATATCATTTGATAACTTGCACATAACCATAAATTTACCACAATGATGCTATAACGAATGATGGACATCCCCTGATTCATCTGATAATCTCCTCAATCCCTGACCAATATTATTGCAATGCATATAAAGTCAGCCTCTAGTCTATGCATGAGACTGAGATTATGCTCTACGTCGTTTACACTCGAAGAATTAGGTGGTGACTTCTCATGTGATGATCCAATCCCTAGATCCATATTCATGAATGGATTATTCATGAATGGATTCTAATATATATATATATATATAATATAATATTATATATTATAATAATATATATATAAACAAAAACAAAGTTTCCTCTGCATTTAAAAACTTTTAACATTATTATTCAAAAAGATCAAGAATTCAGAAAATTAATAAGACAAATAAATGTAACTATCCAAGGGTTTCTTCAAAATTATTTGGTGTAAATTCTTAATTTCAAATATACTCAAGACTAAGAAGACAAATGCTAAAGTTCACAATTTCATAATTAAATACAAAAGTTTCTAAAACATGTTAGGTTCACGAAGTTGTGCCTACATAGTGGGGGCACACTTATTATATTATTGAAAGAAACACATGGTAATTAAAAACACCACATCTATAACTAATAGACACTCACCTATCAAAGATATCTTACAATATTCATTAACAAATTTTGATGGAGAGATTCTTGACACCAATTCATCTTTCACACACAAATCTTCAATTGGAATTTCCCCATACAATAGATCACTAGACATACTATTAACATTTGCACAATGACTTATGCTATTTAAGTTGACTAGAAATATTTTTTTCTTCTCCATCGAGTTATTTTAACTTCTCTTTTTTGACTTCGTACACGCCTTTCATCTCATTACACACTAGTTCATAATTGGTGAAGACTACAATTCCATTGCATCGATATTCCATAGTTGTTCCTAAGCCTTCTATGGGTGCAATATAATATGCTTCATTATTTTTTGTCCTTTCAGGTACATTCTTTTTCCTTAGGAGGACTTTATTCGTCACAATATTTCATAGCACATAAGTAATCATGGCTTGTCCTAGATTGGATAATAAGAAACTTGTATACATAATGTCCATTTTTCAACCATGCTTAATGGGTTTTTTTATCCCTGTAAAAAATAAACTAAATAAAATAAATAATATATTTTTTTTGCAAATGCATTATATGATGGGAGAATGATGAAAATTAAATATATATTTTGATGAAATGATAAAATATTAAAGGATTTATTATGATGAAATGCCCCAGTGGAATAATAATGGTAGTTTACAAATCAATGCAATTGGGAAAACATCATACAAATGTTCTCATGTTGGAATGCAAAAGAATAACATTCAAATACATGCTATAGATTTTCAATGGTGAGAAAAATATTTTTCATTATAAAAAATTAATGTCAATTTCAACCCAAGCTATGACCTCTAATCCTCTAATAGTTACTCCCATGAACCTCCATATCCCTAACACTAAAATAATTATTATTACTTCCATCCGTGATGAGATTCCTTCACTATTCAATGAAGCTTATGCTTACCTTGATAATACCAATCCTTGAAATTATAT
>APFE031431470.1:17773-82726 GCA_000404065.3 Pinus taeda
TGTACTTGTAAGCTAAGTGTAACCATTACAACAAATAATATCTAACATGAAATGAAATTAAACAACTTTCAACTTTCATGAAGCATCATATTCATAATTCATTATTAATGAGTTATAATTGCCAACTTCAAACTTAAATTGTCATATATTGTTTAAAAAAATATCATAATGAATATGAAAGGGTCAATAGTTATAAAAACTACTAGAAACTAGAAAAGAGAAGTAAATCTATTATCTATTTCTTATGCTTGGGCCTCTTGCCACCACGAGAAATGTCTAATTTTTTAGTTTTGTTGGAAAATCAGGATCTTTGTCATTAATATCACCCTCTAAGCATTAACATCCAAAGGTATCTTTGTCATTACCTCTGTATCTGTATAGTGATCTTTGTCATTAACATCACCCTCTAAGCATTAACATAAGATAGAAAAAGCATAGCATGTCAAGTCAAGATTTCGTTTGAGTGATGCGTACATTTTTAGGAGGGTCATGATAGACGAGTTCGACAACCAATGTCACTAACATCAAGGTA
Source organism: Pinus taeda (assembly GCA_000404065.3). Classification (NCBI taxonomy): domain Eukaryota; kingdom Viridiplantae; phylum Streptophyta; class Pinopsida; order Pinales; family Pinaceae; genus Pinus; species Pinus taeda. The sequence goes on from APFE031431470.1 coordinate 18,306, forward strand.
CATAGAGGGATTGGTGCTCTTGATTAAATACGAGTTCCATACCCTAATACATGACAAAATTCAATGGAAACATTACAATCCCCCAATCCTGAAAAACTGATAAGTCTGCTGGATTTTGAATGAAATCTAAAATTCTACTTTCTCCATATGAAATCCAATGAGGCCGGAACCACTCTCAAACATCCTGAGTCATTTCATGGTAATGTTAAAAATTTAAGTAAAATGATGAAAATAAAGATTAAGGAGAATTTCACTTTTACTTTAGGAATTTAAAATTATCATGAATAGCATGTCAATAATAGGGACATAGACTTGATCATTAAATTGCTCCACTCAAAAATTATTTGTTTCTTCAAAAATAATTGCATTTCGAACATTACTACAAAAAAAAAATTGCAAAAAAAGCAAAACGCTCTCAAAAAGGCAAGCAGCGAAATTTTTTTTAGGGAGCGCACTTCCGAGTCGCTCCCGCCCGGAGCGCGGATTGGGAGCAGGATCGAGAGAGGGCACTCCCCCACAAAACTGGAAAATTAAAAATATTTTATAATTATTAAATCCAAACCATTCCTATCTTTTTATGTTTGAAAATTAAAAATATTTTATAATTATTAGTCCAAACCATTCCTATCTTTTTATTTTTAAAGAATAGAAATTATGAAACTTTAAATATTATATTAATTTATTTGAAATTATGAACTATTTTATTAATTTATTTGAATAGCCGTTGGTAATAGTGAATGTGTATGGAAAATTAAGTGATTTATAGAATATAATTATATATTCTAATTATTATTATTTATAAATGTCAATTGCTTAAAAATTATGTTAGTTAGAATAATTTGTTAGTATTGAGTAAGGATTTAATATTTTATTTTTAAGTCTTACTAAATGCTTATGGACCCTAGGTCTTTAATCTATTTCTTTATATTCAAGGAAGACAAGCTCTTAATTTAGCAAAAGCAGTTTTCGTTTATACTTGAGAGAAATAAACTGAATATTCTAGGAAAATGATTGTGATGTGAAAATATGTATAACCAATAGAAAAATGAAATATCAACCATGAACGAATCATTCAAGGTTTTTAATTCTTAAGTGAAATCGAAGTAAAAATAAACTGTATATACAAATTGTCTTAAAAATTCAATGTAGATATAAAATTAGAAGAAAAAAGGAGTGTTTGTGTGCGTAGTTTCTTATATAATAAGTTTTAATTCTTAAATGAAATTGAAGGAAAAATAAATTGTATATACAAATTGTCTTAAAAAATTGACGGTGTATATAAAATTAGAAGACAAAATGAGTGTTTGTGTGTGTAGTTTCTTATATAATATGAGGTTAAATTGTAACCAAGTTTTAAAGTTCTAATATTCAAGTTTCATGTATGGAGTTAAACACTAGGTGCTTCTAAATACAATATGATCCCTCTCAAGTAGCCACAATACTAACTAGAGAGGATGTTAGGTGTTTCTTAGATACTAATGATTAGTTGAAATTGTATTTTGGTTATGGAATCTAACATAAAATGCTTGTGATTAGCTAAGAGCTCATCTTCCTTTAACAAAAAGAAACAAGTTAGCATCTCTAAACCTAAAAGCATCCTACAAGGGTGGAAGTCTACCCTCTTACATACCACCATTAGCTTATTCCAAGTGGCTTGGTTTTGTCTACATACTTATGATGACGATGTTACACATCAAGGTCTTGAGATTGTACCAATAGAGGTTATGTTAGTAGCCCTAAGTATTGTAGGGATTTTTCTATTTTAGAAAAGAAATATGATACTATGAGGATCACACATTCATCTTCCAAGGATATATTGTACCTTTGCTACTACACCAAAACACCCATGATAATTTACAACTGAGTTGATATTCTAGTCTTGTGCTCTCGAATTTCCCTAGATACTACTTAAATTGAAACATTATTGTTTTCTATATGTCCTTCAAGCCTCCTTAGCATTCATTGAGTGTCCTAACTAGATTCCATGGAGAGATGATAAAGAAGCAATCCATTAACAAGAATGTGCCCAAATTGAGAAAATATAGAATACACACCAAAATTAACGGAGGAACCCCCTTTCTCTATCACAATGAGAGGTGACTAGAACAAGAACAACCCCCCACTATTAATGTCAACATTACCAGAGACATCTAAGTCAATCACCTAGGAATATGGGGAGGGCAAGTCTTTAATTTCCAAACCAACCATCTAGAAGGTAGAAATAAAAATCCCAAAAATAGACCAAGCCAACAACAAGAACAAATTCAACCAGTGCAAATTCAAGACTAGAGGCTAAGTATTTTCCTAACACCTACCAAAAAGAAAAAGTGGAATTAAAAGAGCTCAACCACTTATTTGTATGTTCAATAGAAAAGCCACCATTCCATTGATCTAAAATTTAGGAGGATCATTCAAATTAGATCAATATATAATTTTCCATCTATCTTGGTATTTTCTCAATGGAAAAATTAGAGGAGTTAGCATGCATGACTCATTTTAGTGGTAGGTCCCTGTTTGGAAAACCTGGATTCGAAACCTTTTGGATCCATTTTGAGACATCATATGCCATTCTCTGGGGTTGCATTGTTTGGAACTTACACCCATACCCTTAAGGTTAATATACACGTTGAGCTCTTTTCGACAGCGTAAAAAACACCTCAGTAGGACTCATATATGAATGCTATGCCCCCTGCAAGTTGGCCTACCTTGTTGGCCACCATAGTTATGTATGGTTGAATTCCATGTCAAGCCCCTATTACTCACACATTTGGGGCTAGCCACATGTGAACTATTGCGAATATTTTAGAAGGTCCAAAACCTTATCACAATTGAGGGTTGAGGAAGTCAATGCCTTACTATTAAATGTCTATTGAGCTATGTTAAATGCCAAGCCACTAGGGGGAGAAAGGTTTCCATTATATCTTATTTTATATTGTTCTATACATAAGAAAAACATCCAAAAGTTGTATTTGTGAGCATAATAGAGGAGGAGGAGGAGGATTTGGAGCAGTTATTTAGGCCACAATATCAAAAGGTAACTATATGGTGAATTCACATTTCTTTGTATCTTCATTTTACAACTAAAGCAAAGAAAGTAGAGGATAGGCCTCACTTTCTAGTTTGGTTTTCTCTCATATTAGGTTTCCCAAGATAAATCTTGTGTTAATGTCCATGTTTATGTCATTTTAATATTTCAACTATTTCAAAAAATTCAAGAAAAATTAGTAATTAATTAATCTAGGACCTAAGGAAAAATTTGTTTTCATAGTAAAATTTCAACAATTATAATATATATTTTATGACAAATTGTTCCAATGGAATATCCATGACAGTTTATAGATCAATCAAACTTAAAGGAGAGTAAACAAGTGAGGATAGAAGTCAATTATGAGAGCTCTCCACCCAATTTTAACACTCCTTTGATTAGTCGTTTTAACCCTTTACTCATTCAGGTGAGTGGACCCTTCAGTGATTCATTTTCATATATTAGTAATCCTCACATGATGTCGGCAATTAGTGGGTCATCCGATATGGGAGGACCTATTTACACATCTTCCAATATGACTAGAGGAGTCACAAAGACTACTTCCTTGCCATTAGTTATTCGGATAGCCACTTCCACATCTATGTCGAGGAGATATGATTTCTTTCCATTTGGAGAATGTATTTACTTTTGAGAATATCCTATAAGGTCCAAAACCTTATCAAAATTAGGGGTTAAGTAAGTTAAAACCCTAAACCTAGATGGCTATCGAGATATGTTATTATTAGGCCACCGGGAGGAGAAGGGACTCCATTATTTCACATTGTATTTTGTTCCATAGTTGAGAAAAACATCTTAGAGTAGTATTTTGTGAGCATAACAAAGGAGGAAGAGGAGGATTTTGTAGTATTAGTTCAAGCCATAGTGTCAAAAGGATTTTATAGCATTAGTTCAAACCACAATGTCAAAAGGTAACTTCACAATGACCTTTTATCCTTTGTATGGGCATTTTACAACTAAAGCAAAGAAAGTAGAGTATAGTCATGACCTTTTAGTTGTATTTTCTCCCTTATTGGGTTTCCTAGGATAAATCTTGTTCTTATTTGTGTGGATGGTGTAAACTTGTGTCTATAATTTCAATTTCACATTTCAGTTATTTCATAAAATTCAAACAAAACTAATGATTAATCTAACATCTAAGGAAAAATTAATTTGCATACTATAAGATTTAAGAATTTTATAAGATATGTTCTGAATAACTATTCCAATTGAATATTCATGGTAGTTTATAGATTAGTCAAGAAAAACCATCCAAGACCACAAATTAAAATTTCATGGCCAACATCGAGCAATATCCATCCTTTGAATCTCAGTCCCACCTTGATTGTGTAGGATTTGGAGCATTGTTTCATAATTGAAGCAAAAATAGGAGTGATGCATGCAACATGGGAGCAACCACTTCACAACAAGGACCGTGTTTCCATTCAATTTAAAATTACATGAGTCGATACACATCATCATGGAATAGGTAGGTGGAAAACCTTGTCATTAATAACAATGATCCCCTCTTTTTATAAATGTTCCTTATTTGAATACTTAGTCAAAAAGTGATTATTTTCCCAAAGAACATGATAGAACTTAGCAACGGGGATTGTAGGATGAGGCTCAAAGTTTTTTAGATTCTCATAAATATAGAAGCTAACCTGAAGTCCAAAGGATTTGTACCCAAAATCGTGTCAAATAACACTTTTTGAACCCCCGAGCATGATCAAATGTTGAATGTATAGGGTGCTAGTTTTTTTTGAGATCTTACATAACCACATACACTTCAATAGTATTGTTAGTAGATGTTCCAAAACTCCATGTATAGGCATATTTAACTATTCTTCAAAGATAAAATGATAACCCCTCCCAATTTGAACTTTTTTTTAAAGAATTAATGAGTTTATATTTTATTATATTTTATTTCTGCCCATGGTTATTACTTGGTAAAAAAATATAATATTTCAAATTACACTTTTTTTATATGAAATTAATAAGAGAATATAACATAAATTTGATAGAAATTTCAAAAAAAACATATATTCAAGATTCAAGATTCATATTTAATATTTTTTTCTTAAACCTAAGTAAATAGGTTAACAGTCCAAAAACTAAAGATATTTAGCAAAAGTGAAGCCTATTTCCTTATGACTCACCAAGGGGTCAATCTAAATGGTATGGTAAAAGTGAAAGCCTGCCTCCTTGGTAAAAAATATAATATTTCAAATTACACTTTTTTTATATGAAATTAATAAAAGAATATAACATAAATCTAATAGAAATTAAAAAAAAAAAAAACATATATTCAAGATTCATATTTAATATTTTTTCTTAAACATAAGGAAATAGGTTAACAGTCCAAAAACTAAAGATATTTAGCAAAAGTGAAGCCTATTTCCTTATGACTCACCAAGGGGCCAATCTAATTGGTATGGTAAAAGTGAAAGCCTGCCTCCTAGCAAATGACATTTAGTAAAAGTGAAAGCCTACTTCCTTATGAATCACCCAGGGGTCAATCTAAATGGCGTGGTAAAAGTGAAAGCCTACCTCCTTATGAATCACCAAAGGGTCATTCTAAATGGTGTGGTTTTCCTTAAATAATTAAGATGAGTCACCTCACGTTTATGAATAGTAAATAATGGTATCTATCTGCATTAATAATTAACAACTGAATTATAAGAAATTTTCTCATTTATTTATTTATTTTTAATTTTTTATATTTTTTTAATGACCCAGAGGAACCCAATAGTTTGCCTGACACATAACTACTAGCACTAGTACAAAATGACTAACTAGTTACTAAAAAAATGACTAAAATTTTCATATAAATGACCATTTTTTAGTCGGTGACCAGTGGTAGCTAATTTACAGTATCTTATAGCGCGGCCAACTTTTAGTCATTTTTAGCTTAGTCATTAATTGGTTGTATCAATTTCATCGTCTAGTAGTATATTTAGTCACAAATTTGGTCATTAATTTAGTCATTGATTTACTCATTAATTCCCGCAATTATTGATCAAATATACAACAAAATATATTACTATATGGTCGCCCAAAAAATCCAATTAATGACTAAAGAAATATGACCAAAATTTTGGTCATGTTATAAGATACTGTAAATTAGCTACTAATAGCCATATGTATGCAAATTTTAGTCATCGTTTGAAACCAATTAATGACCAAAGAAATATGATTAAATTTTGATCATGCTATAAGATGTTGTAAATTAGCTACTAATAGTCGTATATATGCAAAATTTAGTTGTGATTTGTAATCACAAATTTATCATTTGCAGTAGTCATTTATCATTTTTTCAGTAATTTCATATTCATTATATAAATGACTAGTTTAGTATTTTATATTCATTTCATTTATTTTCATTAATAATTATTGTAAACGACTAATTTAGTTGTATATTCATTTTGTTTGAGTTCATAATTAATCAATATAAACTACTAATCTAGTAGTTTTTGATTGATTCTATGTGTTCATTCTTAATCAACATAAATTACTTAGTATGATTTTGTGAATAAATTAAAAATATGTTATACAATGTGCATTGGTTCATCTAATATGAAAATGAAAAGTTACATATGTTAATTACAATATTAAACAATATCAAATGAAACTATAAATAATTTCAACCGCATAAATTATATTATATGAAATGTCAAGTATTACAAAATGAGTTTACTACTTAATATTGTTTAAAAGGAGTTGTTTTTACTGTGATATTTTTGGATTTTTGGTGTAATATTATGGAAAATTTTGAGATGAAATTTTGATTTGTGTTATTTAAATTTGTTTTTATTGTATATATAAATTCAGCGCCCTCAAAAACTCTAAAATACTTAAATTATGTAGATATTACTCATCAAATTTGTGATTTCAATAAATTCTTACAGAATTTTAAAAAAATTAAACCAAAAAAACCCAAAAAAAAATCCAAATTAAACTAAAACCAACTCTATTAATTCCACATATTCACCACCAACAGAATTATAAAACGGAGTCACTATCGTCCTACAGGAGCTACCGATTTGCGTCATGAACCTTCATTGATTCGGCAGTGTGGTAGATACAGAACACGATTTTGAAAGTTCATGCTTACTTGAATTAGTGTGCAGTCATAAATTAAATCGCTAATAAAAGTCCATAAACATTAATAACTATAAATTAAACAACATCTTCAAAAATATATGTAGTAAGCAACATGATTGAAAGCTTATTATAACTTACTGAAATTAATAGTGGGATTGTTATTATGGTTTTTAGTTATGAATGTAAAATTAATAATGAGGACTGTTATTATTGGCTGTTATTTGTGAATGTCAAATTAGTAGTGGGGACTGTTATTATCGGCGGTTATTTGTGAATGCCAAATTAGTAATGGGGATTGTTATTATTGGCTATTATTTGTGAATGTCAAATTAGTAGTGGTGACTGTTATTACTGGCCATTATTTATGAATGCCAAATTAATAATGGGGACTGGTATAATTGGTTGTTACCTGTGAATGTCAAATTAGTAGTGGAGACAGTTATTATTGGTTGGTATACTTGAATGCAAACTAACTCATCATCCTTATATAAAGAAAACCATATCTATAAAAAGATAGATTTTTACTCCTACCAAATACTTTTAAGTGTTAAGCCATTAACCTATTTTCTTAATTTCAAAAAATACATGATTTAAAAACATCCATCTTTATTATTATTTTTTTGAAAATTTAAATATCATTTAAATAATAATAAATTTTAAAATCCCAGTTATAAATGATGTATAAATTTATAGAAGACAAAAATAATAGTGACAGAAATGTTTTCTACATTAGAAGAAAAATATTTTAAGAAAATTTTTGTAACGGTGTTTGAACGGTTCTAACCATTGAAAGTATAATATTACTACAAATAATAATTAAAGTTATTAATAATTAATAAAAATAAAAATTCAAATGTAGATTGAACTAAATTTCGATAGATTTCGCTTGTGCAGTGAGATGGGGAACGAGTAAACAATGAGGACGATGCGAAGTGTTTGAGAGAAGAGTCCGTTTATGTGATTAAAAGACAATCTCAGGGTCCACTCTGCAATGGCATATCCCGACAGATTTGAAGCGGTGGCGCTTCCGCTTGGAAAGTCTTTTCTGAAATATGTTTGAAAATTAATAGTGAAGGTGTATGGAAATTAAGTGATTTATAGAATATTCTAATTACTATATATTCTAATTATTATTATTTATAAATGTCAATTGCTTAAAAATTATGTTAGTTAGAATAATTTGTTAGTGTTAGTAAGGATTTAATATTTTATTTTTAAGTCTTACTAAATGCTTATAGATCCTAGGTCTTTAATTTATTTCTTTATATTCAAGGAAGACAAGCTCTTAATCTAGCGAAAGCAGTTTTAGTTTATACTTGAGAGAAATAAATTGAATATTCTAGGAAAATGATTGTGATGTGAAAATATGTATAACCAATAGAAAAAGGAAATATCAACCATGAAAGAATCATTCAAGGTTTTTAATTCTTAAGTGAAATTGAAGGAAAAATAAATTGTATATACAAATTGTCTTAAAAATTGACTGTATCTATAGAATTAGAAGAAAAAAGGAGTGTTTGTATGTGTAGTTTCTTATATAATAGGTTTTTAATTCTTAAATGAAATTGAAGGAAAAATAATTTGTATATACAAAAAAATTGACAGTGTATATAAAATTAGAAGAAAAAAGGAGTGTTTGTGTGTGTAGTTTCTTATAAAATATGAGGTTAAATTGTAACCAAGTTTTAAAGTTCTAATATTCAAGTTTCATGTATGGAGCTAAACACTAGGTGTTTCTAAATACAATATGATCCCTCTCAAGTAGCCACAATACTAACTAGAAAAGATGTTAGGTGTTTATTGGATACTAATGATTGGTTGAAATTGTATTTTGGTTATGGAATCTAACTTAAAATGCTTGTGATTAGCTAAGAGCTCATCTTCCTATAGAAAAAAGAAACAAGTTCACATCTATAAACCTAAAAGCATCCTACAAGGGTGGAAGTCTACCCTCTTACATACCACCATTAGGTTATTCCAAGTGGCTTGGTTTTGTCTACATACATATGACGATGTTGTTACACATCAAGGTCTTGAGATTGTACCAATAGAGGTTATGTTAGTAGCCCTAAGTATTGTATGGATTTTTCTACTTTAGAAAATAAATATGATACTATGAAGGGTCACACATTCATCTTCCAACGATATAATTTACTTTTGCTACTACACCAAAACACCCATGATAATTTACAACTGAGTTGATATTCTAGTCTTGTGCTCTCGAATTTCCCTAGATACTGCTTAAATTGAGACATTATTGCTTTCTATTTGTCCTTCAAACCTCTTAGCATCCATTGAGTGTCCTCACTAGATTCCATGGAGAGATGATAAAGAAGCAATCCATTAACGAGAATGTTCCCAAATTGAGAAAATATAGAATACACACCAAAATTAAAGTAGGAACCCCCTTTCTCTATCACAATGAGAGGTGACTAGAACAAGAACAAGCCCCTACTATCAATGTCAAAATCACCAGAGACATCTAAGGTAATCACCTAGGAATATGGGGAGGGCAGGTCTTTAATTTCCAAACCAACCATCTAGAAGTTACAAAGAAAAATCCCAAAAATAGACCCAAGCCAACAACAAGAACAAATTCAACCAGTGCAAATTCAAGACTAGCTGCTAAGTCTTTCCCTAACACTTACGAAAAAGAAAAGGTGGAATTAAAAGAGGTCAACCTCTTATTTGTATGTTCACTAGAAAAACCACCATTCCATTGATCTAAAATTTAGGAGGATCATTCAAATTAGATCAATATATAATTTTCCATCTATCTTGGTATTTTCTCAGTGGAAAAATTAGAGGAGTTGGCATGCATGACTCATTTTAGTGGCAGGTCCCCGTTTCGAAAACTTGCATTCAAAACCTTTTGGATCCATTCTGAGGCATCATATGCCATTCTCTAGGGTTGAATTGTTTGGAACTTATGCCCATGTCCTCAAGGTTAATCTACACATTGAGATCTTTCGAACAGTGTAAAAAACACCTCAATCAGAACTCATATATGAATGTTATGTCCCCTGCAAGTTGGCCTACCTTGTTGGCCACCATGGTTATGTATGGCTGAATGCCATGTCAAGCCCCTATTACTCACACATTTGGGGCTAGCCATATGTGGACTATTGAGAATATTTTAGAAGGTCCAAAACCTTATCACAATTGAGGGTTGAGAAAGTCAATACCTTACTATTAAATGTCTATTGATCTATGTTAAATGCCAAGCCACTAGGAGGAGAAGAGTTCCCATTCTATGGCATTGTATCTTGTTCTATAGCTAAGGAAAGCATCTAAAATTTGTATTTGTGAGCATAATAGAGGAGGAGGAGGATTTGTAGCAATCATTTAGGCCACAATATCAAAAGGTAACTATATGGTGAATTCATATTTCTTTGTATCTTCATTTTACAACTAAAGCAAAGAAAGTAGAGGATAGGCCTCACTTTCTAGTTTGGTTTTCTCTCGTATTAGGTTTCCTAAGATAAATCTTGTGTTCATGTCCATGTTTATGTAATTTTAATATTTCAGCTATTTCACAAAATTCAAGAAAAAATAGTAATTAATTAATCTAGGATCTAAGGAAAAAATTGTTTTCATAGTAAAATTTCAAGAATTATAATATATATTTTATGACAAATTGTTCCAATGGAATATGCATGACAGTTTATAGATCAATCAAACTTAAAGGAGAGTCAACAAGTGAGGATAAAAGTCAATTATGAGAGTTCTCCACCCAATTTTAAACTCCTTTGATTAGTCATTTTAACCCTTTACTCATTCAGGTGAGTGGACCCTTCAGTGATTCATTTTCATATATTAGTAATCCTCACATGTTGTCGGAAATTAGTGGGTCATCCGATATGGAAGGACCTATTTACACATCTTCCAATATGACTAGAGGAGTCACAAAGACCACTTCCTTGCCATTAGTTATTGGGATAACCACTTCCACATCTATGTTGAGTATATATGATTTTTTTCCATTTGGGGAATGTTTTTACTTTTGAGAATATTCTATAAGGTCCAAAAGCTTATCACAATTAGGGTTGGGTAAGTTAAAACCCTACACCTAGATGGCTATCGAGCTATGTTATTATTAGGCCACCGGGAGGAGAAGGGACTCCATTATTTCACATTGTATTTTGTTCCATAGTTGAGAAAAATATCTTATAGTGGTATTTTGTGAGCATAACAAAGGAGGAGGAGGAGGATTTTGTAGTATTAGTTCAAGCCATAGTGTCAAAAGAATTTTATAGCATTAGTTCAGACCACAATGTCAAAAGGTAACTTCACAGTGAGCTTGTATCCTTCGTATGGGCATTTTACAACTAAAGCAAAGAAAGTAGAGTATAGTCGTGACCTTTTAGTTGTATTTTTTCCCTTATTGGATTTCCTAGGATAAATATTGTGCTTATTTGTGTGGATGGTGTAAACTTGTGTCTATTCTTTCAATTTCACATTTTAGTTATTTCATAAAATTCAAACAAAACTAATGATTAATCTAACATCTAAGGAAAAATTAATTTGCATATTATAAGATTTAAGAATTTTATAAGGTATGTTCTGAAGAACTATTCCAATTGAATATTCATGGTAGTTTATAGATTAGTCAAGAAAAACCATCCAAGACCACAAATTAAAATTTCATAGCCAACATCGAGCAATATCCATCCTTTGAATCTCAATCCCACCTTGATTGTGTAGGATTTGTAGCATTGTTTCATAATTGAAGCAAAAATAGGAGTGATGCATGCAACATGGGAGCAACCACTTCACACCAAGGACCATGTTTCCATTCAATTTAAAATTACATGAGTGGATACACATCATCATGGAATAGGTAGGTGGAAAATCGTGTCATTAATAACAATGATCCCCTCTTTTCATAAATGTTCCTTATTTGAATACTTGGTGACAAAGTGATTATTTTCCCAAAGAACATGATAGAACTTAGCATTGGGGATTGTAGGATGGGGATCAAAGTTTTTTAGATTCTTGTAAATATAGAAGCTAACCTGAAGTCCAAAGGATTTGTACCCAAAATCGTGTCAAATAACACTTTTTGAACCCCCGAGCATGATCAAATGTTGAATGTATAGGGTGCTAGTTATGTTTGAGATCTTACAGAACCACATACACTTCAATAATATTGTTAGTGGATGTTCCAAAACTCCATGTATAGGCATATTTAACTATTCTTCAAAGATAAAATGATAACCCCTCCCAACTTGAACTTTAATTTTTAAGGATTAATGAGTTTATATTTTATTATTTTGTATTTCTTCCCATGGTTATTACTTGGTAAAAAATATAATCTTTCAAATTACACTTTTTAATATGAAATTAATAAAATAATATAACATAAATTTAATAGAAATTTAAAAAAGAAAACATATATTCAAGATTCATATTTAATATTTTTTCTTAGACCTAAGTAAATAGGTTAACAGTCCAAAAACTAAAGATATTTAGCAAAAGCGAAGCCTACTTCCTCATGACTCACCAAGGGGTCAATCTAAATGGTATGGTAAAAGTGAAAGCTCACCTCCTTGCAAATCACCAAAGGGTCATTCTAGATGACATGGTTTTCCTTAAATAATAATGGTGTGGCATTTAGCAAAAGTGAAAGCCTACTTCCTTATGAATTTCCAAGGGGTCAATCTAAATGGTGTGGTAAAAGTGAAAGCCTACCTCCTTCTGAATCACCAAAGGGTCATTCTAAATGGTGTGGTTTTCCTTAAATAATTAGGATGAGTCACCTCACATTTATGAATAGTAAACAATGGTAACTTTCTCTACTAATAATTAACAACTGAATTATAAGAAATTTTCCCATTTATTTATTTATTTATATATATATTTTTAATGACTTGGAGGAACCGAATAGTTTGTTTGACACATAACTACTAGTAAACCTCTAGGGGTCTATGACTTGTCCTCCTCTCCATAAACTTGGTTACAAATAGGGGAATTTGAACCTTCGATCTCTTATATTTCATAAATTTGACATTACTTTGATCACCAATTGAGCTACCCCCACCCCGGGGACTATAATAAATTATTTTCCTATTAATAAAAAAATATTTTTATAATTTTTGTTAAAGTTGAAAAAAAAAATCCCAAGAATTTTTTTTGTTCTAAAATCACATTCTTAAATATTTCGTCAACATGTTGCAAACCACCTAATGTGGTTCATCATCAAGACTGAGATGGAGAGCCTGATCCAAGCATGCAATTAAATAATGTAGAAAGGTAAAGAAAACTAAATACCAATGGTTAAATCTAAATGGTAACGTAACAAGGGGAATAATTGCCATGCAACATAGTCTTTTCCTCTACCACTAATTAATTGATTAAAATCTTTTCGCATAGTGAAAGCTACCCACACAATGAAATCTCTCGACACAAAGCTCTCCACGTATGGAAATCTCTCCACACATGAATTTGTTGATATATATTCACAATAACAATTAGGCAAGCGGTGGACCCATGCAATATTATTGGTAATATTTTAATCTTGAATAATCCATATGCAAAAATGTCAGTGAAAAGCTCTCCGCACACAACTCGTTGTATAGTGAAAGCTTTGTTTATGGTTACTTTTGTGTAATTACGCATATGTGTGGGATTGTGTAGGAAGTCCAATGTGCTTAATATTTTAATACTAAATAATCCATATCTTTGTGTTCTGAATATCAGTATTGAATTGAGTAAAGGTACTCTATACATGAAAGCTCTCTGCACAATGAAATTTGTCTACACAAAACTCTTTACATATGCATAAATGTCAACGAAAATCTCTCCACACACAACTCTTTGCACTGTAAAAGATTTATTTATAGTTATTTTTGTGTAATCACGCATATGTGTGTGACTATGGAGGGATTCCACTATGAGGAGGAAGCTTTCAAGATTTCACTATGTGGACATTCACATTCCGCACAATGACAAAGCTTCTGCACAATTCATATAAGCTCACAGCCATAAACAAGTTTTTTAATCACAAAAATTACAAAAATACTTTTGTTCGTGTCAACACCTTTAAATAATGATGATACCCACCACTATTTTATTATTGGGCTTTAGGAGGAAGTGTGGAAGTGTGGTCTGAGACTGCAGAGGAAGTCCATTGTGCAAATTCATATGATATTCACAATAACAACCAAGAAAGCAATGGACCCATATGATATTATCAGTAATCTTTTAATACTAAATAATCCATATCTCTGTGTTTCGAATATCACCATTGAATTGAATAAAGTTACTTTGTACAATGAAAGTTGTCCACACAATGAAATTTGTCTGCACAAAACTCTCTACATATGCACAAATGTATGCAAAAATATCTCCACACACAACTCTGCGCATAGTGAAAGCTTTGTTTATGGTTAGATTTCAAGATTTCACTGTGTGGACCTCCACATTATGCACAATGAAAAACCTTTCACACAATTCATACACACTCACACTCATAAACATGCTTTTTAATCATAAAACTTACAAAAATACTTTTGTTCATATCGACACCTCTAAACAATGTTGATCCCCACCACTATGTTATTAGTTGGCTTTAGGAGGAAGTACAAAAGTGCAGCGCAAGACTGCAGAGGATGTCCATTGTGTAAAGGAATATTTCAAGCTTTCATTGTGCAGACCTCCACATTCCGTATAAGGACAAAGCTTCCATACAATTCATACACACTCACATTGACTCAAATAAGTTTTCTAATCACAAAATTTACAAAAATACCATTTTTCATGTTGACACCTATAAACAATGTTGGTCCCCACCACTATGTTATTAGCTAGCTTTAGGAGGAAGTGCGGAAGTCTGGAGAATAGCGATTTTTTTGCACTCTCCCAAAATCAACTTGAGTCTGCAATAAAGACTTTGCTAATTAATTAATTAAAGGTTTTTCCCTAATAACAAAATCTCTCTACAAAGCGAAAGATTTCCGCACAAAGCTCTATGCACAATGAAAGCTATCCACACAAGCATTTTTTAAACGACTAGTATAGCGAGAGAGAAATTTTATTTGCAGTGATACAAGTTTGTCACGATGTTCCGCACTTCCTTTTGCATTTTCTTTCCACACAATTCTTCAAAATTATTATTATTATTAGTAATATTTAAATTATAAATATTGCTAATTAATTTACTAAACGTTGTGTCGAGTGCAGAGAAAACTCAGTAGAATGAAAGTTATCCGCATAATGAAATCTTTCCAAAAATAAAGAGATGTATATTTTAATTATTCGGAGTACAAAAGTAAAATCAATACTTTTATTGTAAAAAAAGTAAACTGAAAGAGCGCTACCTTAATCAATCTGTATATTGAGCAAATTTGTATATATGTAACAGGAAAATGTGAAATATCATTACATTAGGAATTAAAGTTATAAAGTTCCCTCTGCACTTCTGTTCTCTCACACATATATCGCCGTGCACACATCATTCATTCCACATAGCTAAATCTATTAAAGTGTGAAATGGAAAATAGCTTAAATTAATTTTCCCTCTGCACCCCCATTCTCTCGCATATTCCCCATCCTCCACACAGTTAAAAGTTTCAAACAAGGAGCTTTGGACAAGGAAAGATAGTAATACTAATTCAAAATTTGGTCATAGTTAAATTAATTAAGTTTCAACGGTATAAATATCCATTTGCACTCTCATTTTATCGCACATACCTCATCCTTCGCATGTCCTTCAGGCATCAAATGTTTACATTGTGAAAAGTTTATGTTATCATCTTCAATTTTCGTGATTGTTTGTGTTACACAGTAATTTGTCACCGTCCCTGTTACCCCTTCTCCCGCACATTGGAGGACTTATTCCGGGACCTGTGAGAAGTGACATAACCTGAAAACACCTGCATTGTATCCCCTTGAGTATGTACTTCATATGCCCTGAAGACACCTTCTGCAAAATACCCATAAAAATAGCGCTTTTTCCATTGGCGTTGTTCCACAGTGTATCACTCATGCCAATGGGGGAAATCTTCCAAAGAGGGTGTGCCAGCTGGCGCTCTGTCTCAGAGTCGCACTCGCGCCAGCCCAGTTGGGTAAAGTTTTTAACAAACCAACTTGCGAAGGTTCTTCCTAACCTATTCATGAACTGATTCCTGTTTGAGTTAGTTCAGATGGGCTTCGAATCTCCATAGAAGGGAGGTAGTTCTCCACCTCTCATGGAAGCTTCCTAATGATAAGGACAATCCCATGAATCTTGTGGATGATCTTATCTCCTTCTCCTCTCTATATATAAGCTTGTCCCTTTGCCTTTGACAAGCTAGTTAGTAATTCTACTCTTCAAGCTCCAAGTCTAAGTCCCAAAGTCTGAGAATTGCTAAGCTCATGCTACAAGAGGCCTTGTTCATACCCATAAGGCTATATCTTTAAGGAGGAGATCCTTGTCCAAGTAACCAAGGAGAGAGAGGCTTGTTCCCCATTCCCAACAAGCTTTGGAAGGCATGTGTTGCTGATCACCCAGCCAAAGGAGGATTTGACGTCAGAACTTGGTTGTATTCTTCTTTGTTTATATAATAATAGACGACTATCATATGGTTCCATCTTATTGTCTTTATAATGATGTTTGAGTTATATCCTTTCTGACTGTATATAGTTGCGTTTCTTGGATTTTTATGCTTGTATTTTGTGTTGTTTTTTTGCATGTGCAGGTGTCGTTCACGAGGGTTCGTGGGATTTGACCAGCTGGAGCGAAAGAACGGGAGCGACGATCTTCTACAATACAGCGTTGGATCGAGTGAGGCCCTCATCATCGGCTCTTTCTTTGCAATTAGGACCTGCGTGTTAGCGTTGTTTGATTGTTGCTAGACCCCATTTAGGCTAGTGGGATCGCCTCTGTCTGCAGAGGGGATTTACCTACACAACAATTTGCATTAGAGAAATTTTGAGGTCTAAAATGAGACTCCTAAGGAAATTATAAAATAATAGTAGAAATAATAAAATAAGATTATATTACATCATCAAATTTTAGAGGGCAAAAAGAAAAAACTTTTTTCAATTAGTATTTTCAACTTATCTCTTTATGAGTTTACTCCAATTTCGAGGGGGAACACTCGTTGGATGCATAATTTGATTCATCATTCAAGGATTACCCATGTTGCATACTTTCGATGGACCCTACTACAAAAAAAATGAGAAATACATGAACAATGTGATTGCAATCACGTTTTTTATTGTGTTTCTCATTTTTTGTGTAGTAGGTGGTGAGTCTCATTATTGAGTAATAATATGGGCCTTAATTGGCCTTAATTCACCTCCTAGCTTAGTCAAACCAACTATTCTCACAACCTATTTCATACTTTTGATTATATTTTGTTTATGAAATGAGTTAGAGTTGGATATTTGACTTTGTGTTCTAAGGTGCAGGTAATGCAGGGATAAAGGATAAAAGCAAGCAAAAATGCAGGTATAAAGCATAAAACAAAGAACTATGGCAAAGACCTTAGATAAAACTAGAATGGGACAAGGGAGAGTAACTATAGGAGGTAAATCCTCCTCATTTACTACCCCTCCATTCGAATATTCCACCATCAACTCGGAGTGCACACAGCCATCACTTTGAAGACTAAAAGATAGCCAAGCATGTGAAAAGGACAAAAAACAATTTATCTTAAGTTGGGAGCCAAGCCTCCCTAGTGGGAAGGAATTCGTTAGAGACTTTAGATGTATAAATAGAGAGGCTTAGGACCTTAGTAGGATTCAGACTTCTATTGTAGAACTTTGTTTTATTTCTAAGCTGCAAATACTTGTGACAGTTTGCTCTGTAATCCATGGTGTTTCTAATAAGAATGAGTTATGTTTAAGCCAGCTCTGAGTTAACTTCACCCGCTTGATAAAATTTTAGCCGTTCATTGCTCCTCTTAGCCTCGTCTATCCATCTCTTGACTTCACCCGCGCGACGATCTCCATCGTTCATCTACTTTGTTCCCTTGTTCGTCCATCGATTCACTTAAGCCTTCACGATAAGATCTCCACCGTTCATCCTATTAGTTAACCCTGTTCGCCCATCTATCTACATAACCTCCTGCAATCCAATCTTCACCATTCATTTGTCTTTCACCCGACTAATCCAACGGTTCTTATGCACTGTTGCTCCCTCATGTCCTCCTTTCACTGATTTTGACCTCTGATTGCTTTTTCCGCTTGAAACCCGATTTAGCCTAAGTTTCCTTGTTACACCTTAGTCTAGTTTTGATTCTCTTTACTTCAGCAACTTAGATAATTAGCATTAGGTTAGTGTTAATTTAACATTTCTGCTTAGCATAGATGTTTAATTGGTTAGTTAGGTTATGGTGTAAGTTTAGCATTTCATGTTGTTTCATTCATTACTGTAGGAGAGTATCTCTCTCTTAAAATAGGTTTGCTCTCATTCCATCAAATAATTAAGTTTCTTCTGACCCTATAGAATTTAGTCTTGGAACCCCTGGGGTCTCTTGCCAGACAAACAGTGACAACATGCAGGACCTTCACTTCTACTTGTGCATATACCACTGTCACCTCCAAGTTTGTACAAACCCCGGGTTGATAAGTAAAGCTAGTAGCCCTAGGAGTTGCAACATTATTGTTACAATACCTAGGCTCATCACTTTTTGGCACCGTTGCCATGGATGTGTCAGAGTAGAAGTGATTACTGCTCTTTTCTTCTATTTTCTAGGTTCCAACTTTCTTCCATTAGTTTATTTCTGCAAAAGTAATATAGTTTCTTCCTTTCTTTCAGTTGTCATTATCTGTTTTCCTTTCCATTTTGCAAGTAGAATTTCAATCATAAAAACAAAAACAAAAAATTCTCTAAATACAAAACCAACCCCCCATTTGATCATGTGGTGCAGTAAGAGCCACATCACATTCACTCTTGCAGGTAGAAGAAGAAAATGGCAAAGAATGTAGAAGAAATGGATGGAGATGATGACAATGAGGAAGATCCTCTTGGATTTCCCATTCAAGATATTGATGGTAGTGTGCACATGAAGAACATCCCTCCATCTTTTTTTCCAAAATTTCATGGTCTAAGGACAGAGGATCTAAAAACCTTTCTCTTTGAATTTAAAATTATTTGTAAATCTTATGACTACCTATCAAAAACTCAAGAACTGAGATTGTTTCCAACAACTTTAAAGGATAGAGATCTTAGATGGTTCATGAGTTTAGGGACTAATTCAATAAGATCATGGAATGATATGAAAAAGATATTTCTAGACAAATATAAAGATCATGATATTAAAGAAGAAACCTTTAGAATGAATCAAAGAGAAGATGAGAGTCTAGAGGATCTAATAGAGAGGTTCATGTACAATGTTAAGATGGAAAAACTACATCGTTTAGGATTTGACACACTAAAAACCCTCTTACTTAGAACAATTAGGGATGAATGGATTGATATCCTTAATATCATGAATAAAGGTGATGTATACCAATTATCATTTGAAGAAATATGTGAAACATGCAAACACATATCAAGAGGAAAAGCAAGAGTAGGTAAATCAACATCAAGATCTGTAAGTCAAGCTAAACTTGTAAATTTGTTTAATGATTTTAAAGCAAAAATTCTTAGCAATCTAACAACACAAGTAGAAATGTTAAGAAAGCAAGATGAAGGAAAAGAAAATGTTGATGTTTGTGTTGTAGAATCACAGGATGTTAGACATTGTCCATCATTACCAAGGTTGAAGAAAGTTCACCAGGAGGACAATGGACCAAGTCCATTGCCAATGCAGCAATGTTATGTAGCTCCGAGAGGACCATGGCAGCTTATTCAGTCTGATATGATGCAAGAGCCTAATTCAGAATTTCAAGAGAATGCACATCCACCTCCAAGTAGTTGGAACACACCTTTTCCTTGGCAACATTTTCCATCACAACCCCAAAACCAATCTTGGCAACAAGGTTGCCAAGGAACTTATGGGAGCCATCCACAATATCCTCAATATCCTCAGTATTTTCCTCAATATCCTCCATACCAAACTCCATGTTATCCTTACCATTCACCTCCACCACAACCACAACCCCATCCACATCCATCTCAAATATACACTCCCACTTAACTACCTGTACCACCGTTTCCAAACCCACACATTGAAGTAGCTCAACCCACTTACAATGCTGAGATACAACACTTCTAAACATCTCCTCTTGAGGTCAATGGTATTCACCATAGCTTAGAAAGAGTGTTGAAAAAAAGAGATTCTCCTGATATCATTGAAGGACAACATAAATAAGAAGAAGATTCAAAAGAGAAGATCAAAGAACCATGGGCTCCATTTGATGAAGAATAGACAACAAAATCAAAGATTGAGAAATCTCCCTTATGGTTACCTTCAAATCCTCCATATATTCAAGAGAACACTCAGCAAAAAGAGGAAAATTTGAAGGTCATGAAAGAAGAAGACATCCAAGATGATCCAAATCACCAAGCGAACCAGGGATCTCACAACTACATTGAAATATGGTTCCATATAGTCACTAAGTTGCAGCATCACTCTCTTCCTCAAATATGCTTGATCCTTTCGAAGTCAAATCATTTGGTCTCTGAAATCTAGGTACTTGTCAAAGCATACATTTCAAGCCTCCACATCATTTTGTCTGTCATCTTGATGTGCACCTGGCTCCATTGGAAGCATTCTTATACTTGAAAGTTATTTTGTTTTTCAAGTAGAGTAGGGTAGAAAAAAAAAAAACAAAAAAAAAAGAATAAGAAGATCCATGGGTGAAAACCTTCTTTGAGGCGCCTAGGTCAAATATCTAGGGTGAAAACCTCTCTGAGGCAGCCTAGGTGTTTTTCAAAAACATAATAATAATAATAAAGAAAAGAAAAAAGAAAAAATACATAATTGTTCTTTGTAGGTGGGTGAGAAAGACAATCAAGGAGCAAAGAGAAGATCCAAAGGGAACCTTGCCTCACATATATTCATCTCCTCCACTCCTTACCATGCATCCATCCATCAATTCCATTTTTTTTCACTTCATTGCTTCAATTCAAGTGAAGATTGTGTTTTCTACAGGATCCCCTGAATGGTAGAGTGGTTAGGTCTTCAAAATTCATACTAGACATGATCTAACCAATCACCTCAACCATTACCATCATCCCTGCATCCACACACACTCCTACTCCCTCTGTCCATTCATTACAGCATCCTCACAGCACCATCCAGCAACATGATCAAGAAATTCTAAAGGGAGACAACAAACATTGTCAAGTAGTAATCCAGGAGCTCTACAACAGCAGCAACATCAAATCTAAGAGCTCCACAGCAGCAACAACATCAAATCTCAAATCTTCACAGCAGTTACGACATCAAATCCAGGAGCTCCATAGCAACACAACATCATATCCAAGAGCTCCACAACATCAGCAACAACATCAGATCCGAGACCTCCACAACATCAGCAACAACATCAGATCTTCAGTCACAGACACCTGCAAAAGCTAATAAACCATCAGCAAACAACAGAGGAGGAAGAAGAATGACCATCAATAGCACCTCTGATCTTTAACAACTGCAGCATGGCATCAATACCACAGGTAAGTATCCTACTCACTCACTCATATTCATCATTTGATCAAAAGTTGTAAATGTTAAGAGGTAGTTGGTTTATAAGTGAAAGGGTGGCAAAAAGGAAATTATTTAATAAGTCAAAAGAGAATGCAAGAGTCCATAGATACAGTGTTGTTATGGAAACCATTTGAGAATGCTTGAAGAATTAAGATTTGGGGTAGAAACACCAGTTCACCAAAGACTCAACATACCCTATTTCTTGATTCAATCACTCATAGACTCCAGGAGTAAAGTAAAGGAAGGAAATTCCTAGTAGTTAGTTCACCATGGGTTGATCAAAATCTTGATTAAGGATTCCCTCCAAAACCTCAGGATCCCTATAAAATGGTCAGTCTTTAGGGACTTACCAGCATAGGAGGACATCAAAACCCTCACCTATGATGTTAGTCCTTCTGTCAGTGAGGGGGAGAAAAAACAAGAAGAAACTAATACAAAGGAAAATGATGAAACAGAACACAAGGGATGCTAAAACATAGGAAAAAACTGATGGAGATGAGAAAGAACAACAAAAGGAAGAAGATAAGAAAAATAGAGAGGACAACTGCAGGAAAAGGAAAACCAGCTAGCATGTATGGCTAACCTCTCCTTGGAGGCCATCCAGTGTAGGATGCCAGCTAAATCCTATGTTTTTTACCTCAGAGAACAATGGTTGCAATTTCAGATTAAAACACTAGCACAAAGGAGCACCATGCCATTTCAGGACTGCAGACAATTTATGGATCTTTGTGATCAAAGTGCACTAAAGAATAGGGCCAAAATGGCTGAGTTTTACTTGCACAACATGGCCCTCACAGACATGAATATTTGGGATCCTAATGCAAAGCTAGGAGATCTACAATTAATGGCTTTGGCATCATGGATGAACCATGAAAAGTAAAGGGCTGCTGAGATAAAAGGAATGTTGGCCAGAGAGAAAAATGAACCTCTTTTCATCAGAACTGAACAAACAAATACCATGGCCCTAATCAATACCCATAATCTAATTGCAAATAATCCTTAGCTAACACTTAGATATCTTGCTGCCCAAGAGCAAGCAATTTCACATTTTGAGGATATTTTTGTATTCAGGCTTCTGTTATCCATAATGAATTAAACAAAGTCTTTCGGTAGAAATCACATGAGATCATCTTTTGTCCTACGTGTTTCGAACCAACAATGGCTGAGGCCTACGCATGAAACGCATACCCTGGTAGCGAGGCCCAGGCAAGTTTTTCGCTGCCCACTCTAGCCGGAAAGCAAGCCTGAACTTGAAAGGGAGGGGTATATCTAGATATTCGTCTTTATCCCCGTAAGACCTACCTTTATTAATCATTTTCATTATTAGTCATTGAAATTGAGAGATACCAAAACCAATTTTCTGGCAGGGAAGTGACTGATCAGTCTGGGCCGGGGAAGTAAGAACAAACGACTTAATGTGGCAGAGGAACAACCGTGATTTGCTCTAATGAGGGAACAAATATTAGGGTCAATTTAAGTGAGTGCAATCAATATTATCCTGAATTTATTCATAGGAAGGAAATCACTAATCCTACCTTCATTTGCAGAATGAAAAGAAAGTTTTTGCGTTCAGGGCTATCAGTCGAATCTAGTTCGGGAAGGCCAGTGAGTGGTAGGGCTTAGCCAAGGTATTGCTCTCCTAATTTCTCTTGGCTTGCCTTATGCTAGGGTTAGCAATGGAGGGAGGGAGCTAGGCAGGCTTGGTCCCGACAATTGATGAGCCAATCCCAAGACTCTTTGCCAGTGGTAGGGCTCAGCCAAGCTAAATGTATACAAACCTCCTTCAACCATAAGGTGAGTGACAGTTATCAAACTAAATAATTCGTTTCTTTAGGTCCGATAGACCAAAGTTTGGTTTCAGTGGACGTTAACCACCATTATCATTAATATGTTTAATTGAATTCTATTTTAATTTTAATTTTTTACTATTTTAATTTTTTAGTTTATAGCTATGCGAGGAAAAAAAAAAGGAGGGATAAGTCAACAAACATTAAAGGGGAAATTAGGAAAAACAAAAGAAAGGAAGCTAAGAGAAAAGGCTCCAATCAGGATTACTAGGCCTCTTTTCAATTTCTATGGCTTCCCTAAATTTAGGGTGATGAAAATGAGAAATCTTCCACATTACCTTAGCCTCCTCAAAGTTAGAATGGTTTGAAACTCACTTCGGCCTATATCCACCAATATGATTTCTTCCAAAATTGTTCTGAAAACGGGGATAGATCTATATCGACCTATATCCACCAATGTGCTTTCTTCCATAATTGTTTTCAGTTCAAAATATAGATTACAGAAACTTTTTTTTAGTTCAAAATATAAATCACACAAGCTTGAATTTTGATTTTAATATATTTTTAATATTTTGTATTTATAAGAGAATTTCGATTTTAAACTTTATTATAAAAATAATATATTTAAAAGAATGATCTCACATTAAAGATTATATATATATAATTTGTGAGATCATTCTTTTAAATATATTATTTTTATGTAATTTAGTTTAAATATTTATGCTTTGAATTTTTAAATATTTTAATTCCAGCGTTTGACCACATCATTTTTAAAATCACAGATTTCTTTTCGTGACATATTTGAACGCCGGCGTAAACAAGAGAAGAAGAATACGAAAAGAGGCCGCCCATTGGAGTTCGTCAAAGGTAAAAACCATAGACAGAGACAACGCGGCCGGGCCATTATTAATTCCGAATGTTAACCGCCACCGGAATTATAAAACGGGGTCGCTATCGTCCCTAGTTTCACGAAATACAGGGAGCTGCCAATCTGCGTCAGGAACCTTCCTTCGCTAAAACTCACTCACACTTTTCATTGATTCGGCGGTGTGGTAGATGGGCAACACGATTTTAAAGTTCACGCTTACTTGAATTAGCGTGAAGTCATAAATTAAATCGTTAATAAAAGTCAATAAACATTAATAACTATAAATGTAAACAGCATCTTGAAAAACATATATAGTAAATATTTTTATTTCAGTTTATTTTTATTTGGTAGACCGTGGGAAAATGTATTATAACTTGTCGTCAACTATCAGGAGATATGGTTGTTTTTAAAGAAACTACTGACCATTTTCTGAGGTAAATTTATTCAGGAGATATGGTCTGGTCTTTTGTTCTGCAGTTTCTGGGCATCAAAGAAGATAGGAAAGAAACTCTTTTTATTTGGATGAAGAAGTAAAGCATTTTAGTAAAATAGTTATATTTGTAGCATGGGGCATTTGGTTGTTAAGAAATAAGGTCATTTTCAGAGATGTTAAGATATTTATTCTGCTCAAATCTCTAAGATCATCTCTTTCATCTTAATCAGTATTACAATTCTCTTAAAAAAAATTAAAATCTATAAGAGAAGAGTTCATTTTCCATTGTGTGGCTTTTTTGATGGAGCAAGTCAAGATAAGGTGTGTGGAGGAGGAGGGATGATCAAGTTGCATAAGATAAGGTGTGTGGAAGAGGAGGGATGATCAAGTTGCATCTATCCATTTTAGAATTGGTTTGGATTTGGATCAAATATTAAGGCCAAATTGATAGTTGGGTGGACTCTTATGATGCTTGCTAAATTAAAAAACATTAACAACGTACATATTCTTGGTCACTCAAAATGTGTTGTAGATTCGCTGAAAAGAGAGGCTCATCGTGTTAAATGTAGAAGTATGGAAACACATAATAAAGAAAATTAAATCGAAGTTCCAAGAAATTAGTTTTCAGCACATTTACAAAGAGTTCAAAATTTGAAATTGGATTCAAGCTTAATTATTTTAAGACCACATTGGCAACACAATTAAAAGCACTCACTCCATTCCTATTGCCATCATGACCTAAAGCACAACACCCTGCATTTATTTTGGATTGTAGATTATTGTGGTGTGGTTTCTGAGAGGCATTCGGATTTTCCACAGTGTTCATCTTTATATTGGTCTGGTCGAGGTTTCGAGTCTAGACCCAGACTCATCATCAGGATTGATATTGAGTTTGGGTCTAGGCTCGAAACTTCGACCAATATAAAAATGAACACTGTGGAAAATCCAAATGCCTCTCAGAAACCCTGCATTTAGTTAATAAACAAAAAGTGCTCACATTTTAGCTCCAAATATTGCACGCCAGGGGAGTCCTTATTTTTTACCAGTGCCCTCTTATGAAATCTTGTGTATGTTATACTTTCAAGTTGTATTTGTCGTTTTGTTATTAATGATCAATTTATTCAACTCTATTTGGGACTCTAGTTTATGAATATTCTGGCCTTTTTCAGTAAGTTTTGAGTCTACAGCTTCAATCTCTTTATTAGTGATATGTCTAGTCATATTTCTAAGAAGTGGTAATTCTATAAATCTGCACTTTTTTTAGTCATCATTATGAATAAAAAAGGCATCTTTACAGTGTAAAAAAAACTACTATGGGGACAATTATTATTGGATAATGTCAAATTAGTAGTGGGGATAGTTATCATTGGTTGTTTTGTGTGAATGAGCATTGCTTTATTATTGTTATTTAAGGAAAACTACACACTTGGAATTGCTATGATGGTGATCCATAAGGGAACAAGCTTTCACTCCTACCAACTACTAACTACTTCTTAATCTGAATCATTAACCTATTTCCTTACATCTAAAAACACAAACACATGAATTAAAAACATCAATATTTCTTACCAACTACCAACTATTTCTTAATCTTAAGTCATTAGCCTATTTTCTTACATCTAAAAACATAAACACTAAAAACATCAATATTTTTATAATTTAATAAAAAAATGTCAAAATCCTATTTATATTGATAAGAAAAATGATCGTGACATAAATGTTTTTTAACCTCTAGTTCTTTTACATTAGGGAAAATAAAATTTAATAAAGCCTTGCAACGTGTTTTAAACGGTTTTGAAAGGTAAAAAGTATAATATTATTTGAAATAATAATTAAAAGTTACGCATAATCAATTAAAAAATTTAAAAATTCTAAAGCAGATTGAATTAAATTTCCGTAGATTTCGCTCGTCGAGTGACACGGTGAACGAGTAAAACAATGAGGACGATGCGAAGTGTTTGACAGAAGAGTCCGTTTCACTTAGGGTTTGGATCGAAATCACGAGGGTTTTAAAGGTTTGTCTCTGTTATTAAAGGCAATAGCAAGGTCGGCTCTGCAATGCAATATCCCGACAGGTTTGACGCTGTGGGACTTCAGTTTGGAAACTCTTTTCTTCCTTAGGTTTGAAAACGAAAATTATTTTATAAGTACTAAATCTAAACCATTCATATTTTTAATTTTTATAACTGTTTATTGGGTAATTATTTTATAATGGAAATGTTTTTTTGAAATTTTTAAAAAATAAATAATTGAATTTAATATTTTTGAAAATTATAAATAATAATTAAATTTTTATTTATTTTTATTCATAAATGATTAATTTTATAGGGTTATAAATAAAATGTGTTAAAAATAAGAAATTATTTTAATGTTTATCAGGTTAAAGATAGTTTATAAGACAGATTGCTTTTTCATCTGTTTAATGTATTCCGCTCTTTTCTGTGAAGCTTCAAAATAAATGTTCTAATCTTCTCGACAAACCCCTAGCTAAATAGATTATCCCAAGAGCTAGCTGCCAGCGTATTTGTATAACTTTTCATGTTGTCTTTGAAGGCCTCACATTCTAAAATGAAATGTTTTTCTGTTTCCACTTTTCCGAAAGAACAAAAAATGCATACTCTTTCCTCCCACACTTCCTTTGGCCTTTTCTAGCAGGGAGTTGATAAGAATTAGTCCTTAATTGAGAAATAAGAATTTTGGCTCTCCAAAAGATATTGACCTCCATGTATGCTTTTGGTTGATGACTATGTGTGGTATTAAACACTTCAATAGAGTAATTTTTCTTTCTTCCTAGCTCCTTATCCCAAGTACTCTTGTGGAATTTTTCCATAACAAAAGCTTTTATGCCTTTGTTGTTTATGGGACATGCGTTCAAGCAAATATCCCATTTACTAAACCATTTGTTATTTTGTTGCATTTAAGTTTTTTTTCTCTTGCACAATCTATCATTAAAGACAACCTTAGGCCATCTACCCTCTTCCGTTTGCCCAATTTTTTTTAAATACCTTATGACTCGCACCATAGAAATTGCTTCAATAGGAGCAGTCCCTGTTTCACTTAACAAGATATCATAAGGAACTACACTTTTAATCTTAAATTTATTTGTAATCAAACGCTTTTGAATTTTCTCAATTTGTCTCCGCTGCATGTCGGATGTATTGCTGGCCCATAGTTCACAACCATAGAGAATCACCAAAATCACTAGAAGCCCAAAAAGGGTTTGAGTGGTTTTCCAGTTCCATAACTTTGCCTCTCTACACCTATTTTGAAAAGCAGAAAGTGTTTTCCAACCCCCCAAAGTTCTTTTCTTTCTACAACCATTCCAGCTTAGATTTTTGTTGAAGTCAATTCCAAGGTATTTGTAATCTGCATCTTATTCCAGAATGTTGCCTTCAAAATAGAACTTATGTTGGTTATGTTTTATTTTCTTAAAGAATACCACTACTTTCGTTTTGCTAATATTGACTTGCATCCCCGCACTTCTACAAAAATGCTCAAGGGATAGTAGGTGCTCTTGCAAACCAAGAGTCGATAGAATAAGGTCATCTGCATACAAAAGAAACCTTATAAGAAACTTGCCCAAATAGATACCATCACACCCTTGCGAATTTAACCATTCCTCAAGCTTGTCGATATATAAGCCAAAAAGGGTAGGGGATAGTGGGCAACCTTGCTTGACCCCGATATCGCTTCTAAAACTTTCAGAAATGCCTACTGAATTTCTAATTTTGGCTTTCACCTCTTTATACAACCTATGCATAACTACTCTCAAATGTTTAGGAACCCCAAGTTCCTCCATTTTGTGCCGCTTATCGCTACGAATCGAGTCAAACGCTTTTCTGAAACGACAAAGCGACAAAAGACTTCTTCCTTTTTCTCCCAAACTTTTTCAATGATGTGCCTTAAAGCTATACAATGATCAATTGTGGAATGTTTAGGTCTAAAACCTGCTTGCCCTTTAGCACACTTATCTCTTTACTATGCCCACTTGCTAATTTTGTTTTCTAGCATGCTTCCAAATAGCTTTACAAACAAAATTTATTTTAAAAATAAAAAATCAAAAAATTATATATGCCACCAGGTGTCATAATATTACACACATCAAATCTCAATACACATTAAATCTTAATATTTATGAAAATTTCATTATTTATAAAAATTAAAATAAAAAAAAAAACTTATATGCCACAATGTCATAAATAGTACACACATCAAATCTCAATAAGTATGAAACTTTCATTTTCCACTTTTAAGTAATGTATAATTTTGAAAATAATTTTCAAATTTTTGAAAAATTTTAACAATCAAATTTTATTTTTTATTTTGGTTTTTTTTTGTTATTATATATATTATATATATAATGTGAAATTATTTATATATAGATTTACTTTTCTATATAATATTAGCACATATAATCCACTTAATATAAGAAAAACATCTAAAATTATTATGTCATTACTTAAATAAAATATTCTTAAATTATCATGAAAAATTTCTAGCAATTTTTTTTTAAGCTACTAGGACTCCAATACCATTGCAACAATTACAAAAAATTCTAACAAACACATTTGCAATATTTTATCACTTTGGATATCAATATAGCTATATTTTTTTAAATGCAATCTAAGTTCTTCTTCTAAATTATTGCTACATTTGAGTCCATTTCTAAGTTAACACAACTTCTTTACATTCATCATCGAAATTGATTTTTACCAAGTTCTTTACCTTCATCATGAAAATTGTTTTTATCTTCATAAATTGATTTCTAATTGGAACTGATATTATAGTCTCAATTTTATATTTATTGTCTATCAAAAGCAAATATATTAATAAGTTAAAATCTCTCAATACTTATAAATATTTTTCTATTTTTTTTCATAATATTTCAAAATAATAAAATGTATTGATAAGAAAAACAATGTTCTCTTTATTATAAATCTTTATAGTTGTTTGGTACATGTCTTTTTGTAATTAAATATGTGTTGCTTCAACATTATATAATGTTTTTCTTTCAATGATTTTTAACTACCTTTAATAACTAGCTTGATTTTACGGACAACTTGTGTAGGAATCATATAAGGCCTTGAAATATCAAGTTGTCAAGTAATGCAAGGTAAAGACTTATAAGCATTTATAGATAAATGCATTAGTTATTTAAGAATATAGACAACAAATAAAAACCAATTAATGTCATTTGTTGTAGAAATTTTTGTTATAAATGATTTTAAAGAAAAATAGAAATTTCATTGTTTTAACTAAACACTTAATGAATCTTAACTTTGTGAATTCAACTATAAAAATCTCCCTAATTAAAAACTCTAGCAAATTTATTTGTTTTAATATTTTGAAAAGTTGTTTTAATATTTTGAAGTAGAAACCTAAATTCAAAAGTTGAAAAAGATCTAACTATTATAACGTAACCTACAAAATGAACCTTGCAAATCACAAGGTTTAATAATTAAAAAAATTAAGATCTTTATGCATAGGCATGAGGGGAATTTGTATTTTAGATACAATACAATTAATCAATTACTTTTTGCCTAAGAGGTAAGTACTAAGTAGCGACACTACATATTACACTTGTTAAAGAATAGAAATTATGAAAACTTTAAATGTTTATTAATTTATTTTGGTAATAGTGAGCATTAAAGTATTCTAATTATTATTATTAAAAAAATTGGATTGATTCATTTTTATTATTATTTAAGAAAAAATATGTTATTTAGAATAATCTGTTGGTGTTGAGTAAGGATTCAAGGTGTTACTATTAAACCCTACCAAATACTTATCGGCCTTGGGTTTTTAATTTATTTCTCAATATTCAAGGAAGATAAGCTCTTAACATAGCAAAAACAGTTTTAGTTCATAATTGAGATAAATAAAATAAATATTCTATGAGAAGGGTTATGATGTGGAAATATGTATAAAAAAAGGAAATATCAACCATGAAAGTATCATTCAAGATTTTTAATTCTTAAGTGAAATTTTAGGGTATACAAATTATCTTAAAAATAAACCGTGTATATAAAATTAGAAGAAAAGAATAGTGTTTCTGTGTGTAGTTTCTTATATAATATGAGGTTATGTTGTAACCAAGTTCTAAAGTTATAATATTCAAGTTTCATGTATGGAGTTAAACACTAAGTGCTTCTAAATGCAATATGGTCCCCCTCTCGAGTAGCCACAATAATAACTAGACATGATGTTAGGTATTTATTCGATACTAATGATTGGTTGAAATTGTATTTTGGTTATGGAATCTAACTAAACAAGCTTGTGATTAGCTAAGAGCTCATGTTCCTCCAACTAAAAGAAACGTGTTAGCATCTCAAAACCTAAAAGCATCCTGCAAGGGTGGAAGCTTACCCTCTTCCAAACTGCCATTAGGTTATTCCAAATGGCTTGGGTTTGTCTACATATGATGATGTTGTTACACATCAAAGTCTTGATATTGTACCAATAGAGGCTATTTTAGTAGCCCTAAGTATTGTAGGGATTTTCCTGCTTTAAAAAAGAAATATGATATTACGAAGGGTCACACATTCATCTTCCAATGATCTAATGTACCTTCGCTACTACACCAAAACACCCATGATAATTTGCAATTTAGTTTATATTCTAGTCATGTGCTCTTGAATTTCCCTAGATACTACTTGAATTGAGACACTATTTCTTTCTAATTGTCCTTCATGCCTCCTTAGCATCCATTGGGTGTCCTCACTAGATTTTATGGAGAGATGATAGAGAAGCAATCCGCTAACAGGAATGTGCCCAATTTTGGGAAAATATAGAATAAACAACAAAATTAAAGTAGGAACCCGCTTTCTCTATCACAATGAGAGGTGACTAGAACAACAACCCCCCACTACCAATGTCAACATTACTAGAGACATCTAAGGCAATCACCTATGAATATGGGGAGGGAAGGTCTTTTATATCGAAACCAACCATCTAGAACCCAGAAAGAAGTATCCCAAAAAAATCCCAAGCCGACAAGAAGAACAAATTCAATAGTAAAAATTCAAGACTAGGGGCTATGTCTTCCCCCGACACTTACCAAAAAGTAGAGGTGGAATTGAAAGAGGTCAACCACTTATTTGTAAGTTTACTAGAAAACCCACGATTCCATTAATAAAAAATTTAGGAGGATCATTCATATTAGATCAATATATAATTTTCCATCTATCTTGGTATTTTTCTCAGCGAAAAAATTGGAGGAGTTGGTATGCAAGGCTCATTTTAGTGGTAAGTCCTCGTTTGGAAAACTTGGATTCAAAACCTTTTGGATTCATGTTGAGGCATCAAATGACATTCCCTAGGGTTTCATTGTTTAGAACTTACAAACATACCATAAACGTTAATCTACACACTGAGATCTCTCCAACAATGCAAAAAACACCTCAATCAGAGCTCATATATGAATGTTATGCCCCCTCTAAGTTGACCTACCTTGTTGACCACCGTGGTTATGTATAATGCCATGTCAACCCCATTGCTCACACATTTGGGGCTAGCCACATGTGGACTTTTGAGAATATTTTTGAAGGTCCAAAACCTTATCACAATTTAGGGTTGAGGAAGTCCAAGACCTTATTGTTAGATGTCTATTAAGCTATGTGAAATGCCAAGTCACTAAGATAAGAAAGAATTGTATTCTTTAGCATTGTATCTTGTTTTATATAGCTAAATAAAATATGTAAAAATGATATTTTGTGAGCATAATAGAACAAAGAAGAAGATTTGTAACAGCCATTTAAAGCACATATCAAAAAGTAACTATATCGTAAATTTATATTTAATTTGGATATATTTTTTAAATATTTTTTTTTAAAGAAAAATCAAATTTTAAATTTTAAATATAATTTTGAGATAATTCTTTTATATATATATATATATATATTTATAATTTAAATTTTTAAAATTATATTTCTCAAAAAAATTGTATTATTCAATGTTTAGGACACTAAATGTATTTATCCATTCAAATTCAAATGGAAGATGATCAAGTGAGTGACTTGCCGTTATCTTTAAATCCAAATTTGAAGTGATTCTCTTTTTTGAATCTGTTTAATTCCGTCCTTTCACCACATCATTTACCATTTGATTTTACTAAAAATAAAACCCATTGATAGAGACAATCTGGAATTTTATTAAGGAGTTATATTTAGTGTGATTTTTTTGTATTTTTTGGTGTAATATTATGGTAAATTTTGAGATGAAATCTTGATTTGTGTTATTTAAATTTGTTTTATTGTATATATAAATTCAAAACTCTCAAAAATCTTAAAATACTTAAATTATGTAAAAGTTACCCATCAAATTTGTGTTTTCAATAAATTCTTACAGAATTTAAAAAAATTAAACCAAAAACACTTAACAAAAATTCCAAATTAAATTAAAACTAACTTTATTAATTCCAAATATTCACACACCAACCGAATTATAAAACGGAGTCGCTATCGTCCTACAGAAGCTGCCGATTTGCGTCATGAACCTTCGCTAAAAATCACTCAGACTTTTCATTGATTCGGCGGTGTGGTAGGTAGGCAACGAATTTGAAAGTTCACGCTTACTTGAATTAGTGTGCAGTCATAAATTAAATCGCTAATAAAAGCCCATAAACATTAATAACTATAAATTAAACGGCATCTTGAAAAATATATGTAGTAAGCACATGATTGGATTTTTTTTGGGTGAAATTGAAAGCTTATTATAACTTATTGAAATTAGGAGTGGATTGTTATTATTGGTTTTTATTTGTGATTGTGAAATTAGTAGTGGGTTGTTATTATTGGTTTTTATTTGTATGTAAAAAAAATAGAGGGGCTTAGTCCGTCTGGAAGAAGTTTAATTAACTTGATTAATTAGATTCTTTTTGTACATATAACATATTTATAAAAGCATGATAGACACGAGTGGAAGGTACAATATGCTGCGGAGCAGCTCAACATGCAGCGAGGGTCAAATCTGGGTGGGGAGGCGAATAGCTAGCCGTTCCAATCACTCGGGATAAATGACCAAGTGCAAAAATTTGGACTATTTCTGGATTTGTGAGTGTCATCCTTTAGCAGAGGCCATGCTAATTTTCTCTGTATCGAGGGTCAAATCTGGGTGGGGAGGCGAATAGCTAGCCATTCCAACCACTCGGGATAAATGACCAAGTGCAAAAATTTGGACTATTTCTGGATTTGTGAGTGTCATCCATTAGCAGAGGCCATGCTAATTTTCTCTGTATCGTTCCAATTTTATCGGATGTGAATGTCAAATTAGTAGTGAGCACTGTTATTATTGGCCCTTATTTGTGAATGCCAAATTAATAATGGGTATTGTTATTATTCGCTGTTATCTGTGAATGTCAAATTAGTAGTGTGCCAAATTAATAATGAGTACTGTTATTATTGGCTGTTATCTGGGAATGTCAAATTAGTAATGGAGATAGTTATTATTGGTTGGTATACTTGAATGCAGTCTAACTTATCATCTTTATGTAATTCGCTTCTAACTACCAAATACTTCTAGGTGTTAAGCTATTAACCTATTTTCTTAATTTCAAAAAATACATGGTTTAAAAACATCCATCTTTATTAATTTTTTTGAAAATTTAAATATCATTTAAATAATAATAAATTTTAAAATCCTAGTTATAATGATGTATAAAGACAAAAATAATCGTGACAGAAATGTTTTCTGCATTAGAGAAAAAATATTTTAAGAAAATTTTGTAACGTGTCTGAATGGTTCTAACCATTGAAAAGTATAATATTATGACAAATAATAATTAAAGTTATTAATAAAAGTAAAAAATTCAAATGCAGATTGAACTAAATTTTGGTAGATTTCGTTTGTGCAGTGAGACGGGGAACGAGCAAAGAATGAGGACGATGCGGAGTGTTTGAGAGGAGAGTCCGTTTATGTGAGTAAAGACAATAGCAGGCTCCACTCTGCACTGGCATATCCCGACAGATTTGACGCGGCGGCGCTTCCGTATGAAAATTAAAAATATTTTATAATTATTAAATCCATATCTTTTTATGTTTGAAAATTAAAAATATTAAACTATTAAATCCAAACCATTCCTATCTTTTTATTTTTAAAGAATAGAAATTAGGAAACTTTAAATATTTTATTAATTTATTTGAACAGCCTTTGGTAATAGTGAAGGTGTATGGAAAATTAAGTGATTTATAGAATATAGTTATATATTTTAATTATTATTATTTATAAACGTCAATTGTTTAAAAATTATGTTAGTTAGAATAATTTGTTAGTGTTGAGTAAAGATTTAATATTTTATTTTTAAGTCTTACTAAATGCTTATGAACCCTAGGTCTTTAATTTATTTCTTTATATTCAAAGAAGACCAGCTCTTAATCTAGCAAAAGCAGTTTTAGTTTACACTGGAGAGAAATAAACTGAATATTGTAAGAAAATGATTGTGATGTGAAAATATGTATAACCAATAGAAAAATGAAATATCAACCATGAAAGAATCATTCAAGGTTTTTAATTCTTAAGTGAAATTGAAGTAAAAATAAATGGTATATACAAATTGTCTTAAAAATTCATTGTAGATATAAAATTAGAAGGAAAAAGGAGTGTTTGTGTGTGTAGTTTCTTATATAATAAGTTTTTAATTCTTAACTGAAATCGAAAGGAAAAATAAATTGTAGATACAAATTGTCTATTGACCGTGTATATAAAATTAGAAGAAAAAATGAGTGTTTGTGTGTGTAGTTTCTTATATAATATGAGGTTAAATTGTAACCAAGTTTAAGTTCTAATATTCAAGTTTCATGTTTGGAATTAAACACTAGGTGCTTCTAAATACAATATGATCCCTCTCAAGTAGCCACAATACTAACTAGATAGGATGTTAGGTGTTTATTGGATAGTAATAATTGGTTGAAATTGTATTTTGGTTATGGAAACTAACTTAAAATGCTTGTGATTAGCTAAGAGCTCATCTTCCTTTAACAAAAAGAAACAAGTTAGCATCTCTAAACCTAAAAGCATCCTACAAGGGTGGAAGTCTACCCTCTTACATACCACCATTAGGTTATTCCAAGTGGCTTGGTTTTGTCTACATACTTATGATGATGATGTTACACATCAAGGTCTTGAGATCCCTAAGTATTGTAGGGATTTTTCTACTTTAGAAAAGAAATATGATACTATGAGGGTCACACATTCATCTTCCAATGATATAATGTACCTTTGCTACTACACCAAAACACCCATGATAATTTACAACTGAGTTGATATTCTAGTCTTGTGCTCTCGAATTTCCCTAGATACTACTTAAATTGAGACATTATTGCTTTCTATTTGTCCTTCAAGCCTCCTTAGCATCCATTGAGTGTCCTCACTAGATTCCATGGAGAGATGATAAAGAAGCAATCCATTAACGAGAATGTGCCCAAATTGAGAAAATATAGAATACATGCCAAAATTAAAGTAGGAACCCCCTTTCTTCTATCACAATGAGAGGTGACTAGAACAAGAAAAACCCCCCACTATCAATGTCAACATTACCAGAGACATCTAAGTCAATCACCTAGGAATATGGGGAGGGCAGGTCTTTAATTTCCAAACCAACCATCTAGAAGCTAGAAATAAAAATCCCAAAAATAGACCCAAGCCAACAATAAGAACAAATTCAACCAGTGCAAATTCAAGACTAGAGGCTAAGTCTTTTCCTAACACTTACCAAAAAGAAAAGGTGGAATTAAAAGAGGTCAACCACTTATTTGTATGTTCACTAGAAAAACCACCATTCCATTGATCTAAAATTTAGGAGGATCATTCAAATTAGATCAATATATAATTTTCCATCTTTCTTGGTATTTTCTTAATGGAAAAATTAGAGGAGTTAGCATGCATGACTCATTTTAGTGGCAAGTCCCCTTTTGGAAAACCTAGATTTGAAACCTTTTGGATCCATTTTGAGACATCATATGCCATTCTCTAGGGTTGCATTGTTTGGAACTTACACCCATACCCTCAAGGTTAATATACACGCTGAGCTCTTTCCGATAGTGTAAAAAACACCTCAATAAGAACTCATATATGAATGTTATTCCCCCTGCCAGTTGGCCTACCTTGTTGGCCACCACGATTATGTATGGTTAAATGCCATGTCAAGCCCTTATTGCTCACACATTTGGGGCTAGCCACATGTGAACTATTGAGAATATTTTAGAAGGTCCAAAACCTTATCACAATTGAGGGTTGAGGAAGTCAATGCCTTACTATTAAATGTCTATTGAGCTATGTTAAAAGCGAAGCCACTAGGAGGAGAAAGGTTTCCATTATATAGCATTTTATCTTGTTCTATAGCTAAGAAAAACATCTAAAAGTTGTATTTGTTAGCATAATAGAGGAGGATGGGGATTTGTAGCAGCCATTTAGGCCACAATATCAAAAGGTAACTATATGGTGAATTCACATTTCTTTGTATCTTCATTTTACAACTAAAGCAAAGAAAGTAGAGGATAGGCCTCACTTTCTAGTTTGGTTTTCTCTCGTATTGGGTTTCCCAAGATAAATCTTGTGTTCATGTCCATGTTTATGTCATTTTAATATTTCAACTATTTCACAAAATTCAAGAAAAAATAGTAATTAATTAATCTAAGACCTAAGGAAAAATTTGTTTTCATAGTAAAATTTCAACAATTATAATATATATTTTATGACAAATTGTTCCAATGGAATATCCATGACAGTTTATAGATCAATCAAACTTAAAGGAGAGTAAACAAGTGAGGATAGAAGTCAATTATGAGAGTTCCCCACCCAATTTTAACACTCCTTTGATTAGTCGTTTTAACCCTTTACTCATTCAGGTGAGTGGACCCTTCAGTGATTCATTTTCATATATTAGTAATCCTCACATGATGTCGGCAATTAGTGGGTCATCCGATATGGGATGACCTATTTACACATCTTCCAATATGACTAGAGGAGTCACAAAGACTACTTCCTTGCCATTAATTATTCGGATAGCCACTTCCACATCTATGTCGAGGAGATATGATTTTTTTCCATTTGGAGAATGTATTTACTTTCGAGAATATCTTATAAGGTCCAAAACCTTATCACAATTAGGGGTTAAGTTAAAAACCTACACCTATATGGCTATCGAGCTATGTTATTATTGGGCCACCGGGAGGAGAAGGGACCCCATTATTTCACATTGTATTTTGTTCCATAGTTGAGAAAAACAACTTAGAGTGGTATTTTGTGAGCATAACAAAGGAGGAAGACAAGGATTTTGTAGTATTAGCTCAAGCCATAGTGTCAAAAAGATTTTATAACATTATCTCAGACCACAATGTCAAAAGGTAACTTCACAATGACCTTTTATCCTTTGTATGGGCATTTTACAACTAAAGCAAAGAAAGTAGAGTATAGTCATGACCTTTTAGTTGTATTTTCTCCCTTATTGGGTTTCATAGGATAAATCTTGTTCTTATTTGTGTGGATGGTGTAAACTTGTATCTATTCTTTCAATTTCACATTTTAGTTATTTCATAAAATTCAAACAAAACTGATGATTAATCTAACGTCTAAGGAAAAATTAATTTGCATAGTATAAGATTTAAGAATTTTATAAGATATGTTCTGAATAACTATTTCAATTGAATATTCATGGTAGTTTATAGATTAGTCAAGAAAAACCATCCAAGACCACAAATTAAAATTTCATGGCCAACATCGAGCAATATCCATCCTTTGAATCTCAATCCCACCTTGATTGTGTGGGATTTGGAGCATTGTTTCATAATTGAAGCAGAAATAGGAGTGATGCATGCGACATGGGAGCAACCACTTCACAACAAGGACCATGTTTCCATTCAATTTAAAATTACATGAGTCGATACACATCATCATGGAATAGGTAGGTGGAAAACCTTGTCTTAATAACAATGATCCCCTCTTTTCATAAATGTTCCTTATTTGAATACTTAGTGAAAAAGTGATTATTTTCCCAAAGAACATGATAGAACTTAGCATTGGGGATTGTAGGATGAGGATCAAAGCTTTTTAGATTCTCGTCAAAATAGAAGCTAACCTGAAGTCCAAAGGATTTGTACCCAAAATCGTGTCAAATAACACTTTTTGAACCCCCGAGCATGATCAAATGTTGAATGTATAGGGTGCTAGTTATTTTTGAGATCTTACAAAACCACATACACTTCAATAATGTTGTTAGTTGATGTTCCAAAACTCCATGTATAGGCATATTTAACTATTCTTCAAAGATAAAATGATAACCTCCCAACTTGAACTTTATTTTTTAAGAATTAATGAGTTTTATTTTTTTTTATTTTTTATTTTCTTCCCATGGTTATTAATTGGTAAAAAATATAATATTTCAAATTACACTTTTTTTATATGAAATTAATAAAAGAATATAACATAAATTTGATAGAAATTTCAAAAGAAAACATATATTCAAGATTCATATTTAATATTTTTTCTTAAACCTAAGTAAATAGGTTAACAGTCCAAAAACTAAAGATATTTAACAAAAGTGAAGCCTACTTCCTTATGACTCACCAAGGGGTCAATCTAAATGGTATGGTAAAAGTGAAAGTCTGCCTCCTTGTAAATCACCAAAGGGTCATTCTAAATGATGTGGTTTTCCTTAAATAATAATGGTGTGGCATTTAGCAAAAGTGATAGCCTACTTCCTTATGAATCGCCTAGGGGTCAATCTAAATGGTGTGGTAAAAGTGAAAGCCTACCTCCTTATGAATCACCAAAGGGTCATTCTAAATGGTGTGGTTTTCCCTAAATAGTTAGGATGAGTCACCTCATGTTTATGAATAGTAAACAATGGTAACTATCTCCACTAATAATTAACAACTGAATTATAAGAAATTTTCCCATTTATTTATTTATTTATATTTATTTAGTGACCAGAGGAACCCAATAGTTTGCTTGACACATAACTACTAGCACTAGTACAAAATGGCTAATTAGTTATTAAAAATGACTAAATTTTTCATATAAATGACCATTTTTCAGTCGGTGATTAGTAGTAGCTAATTTACAGTATCTTATAGCGCGACCAACTTTTAGTCAATTTTTAGCTTAGTCATTAATTGGTTGTATCAATTTCATCGTCTAGTAGTATATTTAGTCATAAATTTGGTCATTAATTTAGTCATTAATTCCCACAATTATTGATCAAATATAAAATATATTACTATATGGTTACCCGAAAAATCCAATTAATGACTAAAGAAATATGACCAAAATGTTGGTCATGTTATAAGATACTGTAAATTAGCTACTAATAGTCATATGTATGCAAATTTTAGTCATCGTTTGAAACCAATTAATGGCCAAAGAAATATGACTACATTGATCATGTTATAAGATGTTGTAAATTAGCTACTAATAGTCGTATATATGCAAAATTTAGTTGTCATTTGTAATCACAAATTTATCATTTGCAGTAGTCATTTATCTTTTTTCAGTAATTTCATATTCATTATATAAATGACTAATTTAGTATTTTATATTCATTTCATTTATTTTCATTAATAATTATTGTAAACGACTAATTTAGTTGTATATTCATTTTGTTTGAGTTCATAGTTAATCAATATAAACTACTAATCTAGTAGTTTTCGATTGATTTTATGTGCTCATTCTTAATTAACATAAATTACTTAGTATGATTTTGTGACTAAATTAAAAATATGTTATACAATGTGCATTGGTTCATCTAATATGAAAATGCAAAGTTACATATGTTTATTACAATATTAAACAATATCAAATGAAACTATAAATAATTTTAACCGCATAAATTATACTATATGAAATGTCAAGTATTACAAATGAGTTTATAACTTAATATTGGCTAGACTACAATTTACACATGAAATGTTGTTTCATCACTACAAAACATTTTCATTATGTTACCAAAGAATTGCAAGTGAATTCACCAACTCTGAAGAATTTACCATCAATCCTTATGTGTGTGTCTTATGAGTAATATTGGCTTTAAGCGTATCACCAGACTGGTTCTCTTCTCTCTCTTTTTTCATTTTTCGCCCGAGTGTTATTGTTTTCCTCTTTCTTCAAATCCTGCTGCTGACCATCAATACTGAGTTCATTTTCTGAAAACAAAAGAAAATATAGTGGAGAGTGTAATACATGAAATATGATGAACACTAGAATATAAACTAAAGTAGAGTATAAAGGATTTGTATGACATATACCTCAACATCAACAATGTTAAAGTCAACTTCCCCCATAAAATCAAGAAGCTCGTACAAGATTTCTTTCGTTGAGCGATAGTGGCCACTATGTGGTTAGATGACCTGCATAAACAAAGAAAATAAAATGTCACCACAGAAAATAACACCTTAGTAACTTAGTATTCAACCTTCAGGGAAAGCTTAGGCACAATCACGCTAACTAAGTTATATTCTAAAAATCTCAAGCTAAAATAACTTTTGAAAACGAATAATCTAATGTGTGATGTCTAATCCTTGTTGTTTTATTTGCAACAACATCTCATTCTCTGACGCATGAACTTGGTTAAGTGTATAAACAACATGTGCTCAAATAACAACATGAAAGTAAACTTTTCTAATAGTCATGAAAATATTTCAACACAAAACAATTAACATAATTTCAATCAATATCATGTAATACTAGTTTCATCTTCAAGCTTTGGTTTTTCTTTAAATGGACGTGATACCAATTATTTTCAATTTCATAGTTAAAATACAAAGAAAAATCAAAAGTGACGCTTAAAATATAATCAAACAATAAAGAGAGGATATCATGGAATGGACATTGCAATTATAAAAAAATTGTTTACCTATCAATCGATGTATTGTTAGACATTCCTAAAACAT
The DNA here is from genome assembly GCA_000404065.3 of Pinus taeda. NCBI lineage: Eukaryota > Viridiplantae > Streptophyta > Pinopsida > Pinales > Pinaceae > Pinus > Pinus taeda. The sequence goes on from APFE031431470.1 coordinate 59,976, forward strand.
TTGCTTGCCCAAAATAACCATGAGGTGAAATAATCACGACATTAAAAACATCGATGGACAACCTATGCTCAAATCATTTTTAATTTTGTCACTTAAAAAATAATTGAAACAATATATAACACTGATCTCAAACAACTTACAAAAAAATCCTTAGTGGCACAAACTCTCCCAATATTTGTATCAGAGCTTAAAAGAATTTTGTATACTCCTTTAAGGACTATCTGCAATATGTCATTGTCTTTAGTAAAGTTCAACAACATATTACATTGTTTAAATGGAAAATCAGATACAGTTTCAATAAACAGATTGAGAAATTAAAAGTGAAATGCATATGGACACTAATACCATTGAATAGGCAATATGTTACCAATAAGAAGATTGTTTTTAAGAACTTAAAGGAGGACCAAATACCAACCCAAGCATGATTTAAGAGCCTTTTGAAGATTGCCATACTTCTTTCTCACGGGCCCTTTCTGCATGCATTCGAAAGATCGGGTAACAATGTAACCTGTAGTTCCAGCCACTGAATTAAAATAATCAAATGTTATTTTCAGCCTCTTGCTCTTGGGAGTGTTGCTTTTACATTGCCCCTATTTCTGAGTGTGTCGTCCCATCATCCAATTTACACAGGGAAAACAAATATATTCAGTTGTTGAATATGTTGGAAATCAAATGTAAAATTAACTCAACTTGATCTTTACATGGCATAGGCATAATGAAATGGTACAATAGAAGCATGCTAACTCAGAAACAAGAGATGATAAAAAAGAATAATGCAGCATTGTTTCCTGCCATAGAATTTTCTTCGGTCACAACAATCGAAAGGATGTCATGTATCAACATATGCTCCTCATCGGTACATGCATTTCCTTATTCCATGAAATCATGCACATCTGCTACCCTCTTACTAGACATGACCCTCGATCCCAAAGCTTAAGCGCAGTGACACTAGAGCTTCTACAAGCATGCATGCAACTTGATATTCATGGTCAAACCAATGAACGTGGCAATGTCATTGAGATTTCGCATTCTTGGCAAACATTGTTTGCCTAGAACAATGTTCTTGGTAACTAGAATTTCTCGTTCTCATTATTGCTACATGTTTCCTCCATTGATCATCATTGAAAATTTGATGTCATAAAGTCAAATAGAGATCAAAATTTGACCATAACTACTATAGTCAAATATTAAGGTCCATCTCGCGTAAAGAATTTTAAGGAATTGCTCATCATATCCCGATCAATTTCTAATTTAAGATCCTAATATCATGGACTATAATCAATATGATTAGTGTCACATCTTTCATCACATAAATAATTCTCCTTATATAATGACCCAATTTTAAATCAAAATCATAACCTTCAAAGTTGTCATTACAATCATCCATCATTAGCCTTAAATGAGGGCATGTATATTATGGCTTTAAATGACAACTATAATCTAATTGAAAGATACAATTTAGGAAGCATGCACAAATATTTGAAGATGTAATCAATGTAATGTATGTAATTTATACAATATATTTTAAAATTCTAAAATAAAAAACAAAAAAAACATGTAATTTATACCACATGTTTTAAAATTTAAAGATAGAAAATAAGTAAAAATAATTAGTAATAAGTAAACCAGCATGGATCCATCTTTACTCTGGATCTACCAAGCCCCGAGGGAACACATAATTTATTTATAAAGATGGATCTATGTTGGTTTAATGCTCCCTTTAAATAGGCTACGTTCCACCCGAATACCTTGGGTCAATACCATTTGCCATCTTTATTTTTATTAATATTAATATTAGGGTAAATAATGTTTTTTTGCATGGTATTAATAATAATTTGGCCCATAGGGTTCACCTAAGCAAAACCTTTTTTTTAGTGTTCTTAAATATAAAGTGAATTATTGAGTAAATAGAAAAAAATGTTTTATTTATTTACCATACCTCTTGCTTATTTATATTTTTATTAAATTACCATACCTCTTTTATAAATATGGTATTTGGCCCATGGTATTAAATTAGTATTTGGCCCATAGACTTCACCTAAATAAAACCTCTTTTTTGAGTCTTCCTAATATAAAGAGATTTATGGACTAAATATAAAAAGATGTTTTATTTATTTACTATACCTCTAATTTATTTATATTTGTATTTATTTACCATACCTATTTTTTAAGTGTTCATAAACCTCTTTATATTTTAAATTTATACTGTGTTTATATATAATAATAATTATATTGATTTCTAAATTGGACATACATTAGATTAAAAATGTTAAATGTTTTATGTTTACATTTACATTTACATTTTTATGTGAGAGGTTGTAGAGCGCCTCTCGGAAAAATTAAATAATAATACTTAAAAAGTAAAGAATAATAATAAGTAATAAATAGTAACTAAATAATAATAGTAATAAATAAATATTAATAAGTAGATAGATAGTAACAAGTATAAATAATACATATTTAAATTTAAAAGGTTTACATAAATACATTATTTTTTAACCCAAAAATTTATACATTCCCCATAAATGTTCTTAATCTTTATTGAAATCCAAGGTTATAAGTGTTTGGGAGCCTAAGTGGAATTTTAATAAAATATCAAAAAAGAAATTGAAAAAAAAACAAACAAGTTTATTAAAATGCATAATCTATGCAAGTCCAAATGTCTGCGAGTTCAGGATAAAAATAAAATGACCAATCTATGTAAGTTCAAATGTGTGGGAATTCAGCATAAAAGTAAAATGATCACTCAAAGAATACCCAAATGTCTAAGAGTTCGGGATAAAAATAAAATGACCAACCTACATAAATCCAAATGTCTAGGAGTTCGGGATAAAAATAAAATGACCACTCAAAGAATACCCAGATTCTCAATAAGAACTCATAATGCGAAAGGATTTTAAAAATAAGAAAAACTAGATTCTTTGAAAAGCACAGTCTGGGGAGATTCAGAAGTTTGAGAGATTCTGAATAGGAATTGATAGTTGGGAAGGCTATTAAAAATAATAAAAAATAGTTTCTTTGAAAAGCATGATCTGGGGAGATTCGGAAGTTCCAGAGGCTAGGGTGCGCATGCTATGGAACATGTTTAATCCTCTGGATATTTGGGTATCTGGTTCTAGATGGCTAAACATTTTTGATGTTGGACATTTTTTTTGCAAAAGCACTATATAAAAAATTTATCAGATTAGAAATAATATTCAGAAATAAATTATACCGAAGAAATGCTTAAATCCATATATATCCGAGATCTGAGGTGTAAACAAGCTCGTAATTTGTAAAAATGCCCAAACTTCACATCATGTAAGGAGAAAAAATGAAATTTATTAAAGAAATGCATATAAAGTGGATTAAACCATGTAACCAGAAAAAACAAAATTTATTAAAGAAATGCATATAAAGTGGATCTAAAGAGAATGGTGTTTTAGAAAAATACGTGGAATCTAGACTTACTCACAAAATATTAAACCCTGGCTTATGCTTTACATCTAGACTTACTCACAAAATATTAAACCCTAGCTTATGCTTTGCAGGTCCAAGCTAAGCTAGAACTGCAGTTTCTCCACCTTCCTAATTCTCCACATTAATGTTCAACGTACTCCTTATTGCCTGCCTAGGGATTGGATGTATACACATAGAGAGAGGAAACGTCTCGTTTGGTAGATGCACTCAAATAGCTTCCCACCTGCTGTGTATTCCATGAGTATAGCTAGATGGGTGGGAGTCAACAATACCTCCTTGAAACGAACTATTTTGGGATGCCGCAGAGATCTATGATTAATAATCTCCAGCCTCACAGTTTCATCAATCTTCCTCTGCATCGTCTTTCCCCCACCCGACACCAACCCCCTCCCAATAAGATCAGGCAGTAACTGCACCCAACCAATAGAAAAGAGGCCACTTCCCTACGCTCTGTTGGGAGGAGTGGGCGCCATTATGGTGACACAACTTAATGAAAATAACATAGGACAATGCCGAGCAGATCCATCGAAACTCTAGCCTCACCAAGGAGATTTAGATCAATAATACCATCCCACAAACAGTGCCAAGTTGTAAAACAATGACAATGATCACAGAAGGATCTAATCTATAACCCCTAGGGTTTACCACCAAAGCACCCTAAACCCCAAATTTACCACCTCTACATTTTAATCATTTTTTTCCCTTCGTGATTGATTAAATTCCAGTCCACACAGTTATACCATGGCGGAAAAAACTTCTCAATAAGAAAAAAAATTGATGAGAAAATAAGAGTAGAGGAAGAACTCAAACATAAAGCAAGAAAATTGAACTGCTAAAAAGAAAAAACAAAGAGTGAAAAATACCTTGGAATCTCAACAATTTAGATCTAGATCTAGGCAAGCATGATAAGATGGCTGCCAGAATTATGTAAATTAGAGACACTTATTGATCATGCATGTGTTGCAATAAAGCCAATCTAAAGCCTTTGTTTGTTTCATATGAGGTCCTTTTCATTGCTTTCCATAATCGAAATGCCAATTTTTACACGTAGCATTGGACTTGTTATAACAATTTAGTGAAATATTTATTTATACTCCTTTCACTTGCAAACTAATTTTATTTGAGCCTAAATAGTTTATAATAGGCTAGTGGATTATAATAAATTATTTTCATATCATTTCACACACTAAATTTTGTTTGCTTACACTTTTTACATTAAATTTTATTTTACTAGTAAATTTTATTTTACCGAGTTTCCTAAAATTAGATATTAAAATAGATTTTCAAATAAAATAAAATGGCTATATTTTTTGATATTAAAAGTTAATTTCAATTTGCTTCATGCTGTGGAGTAGTTGATGATGGAATGGGTTTTTAAGGCATTTTTTATAATGTTATTAGTTTAAACTTAGATTAGCTTAGTGTACCACGTGTGAGATAATGTGGGTATACTTCGAGGTGATTGTGTTAAAATTGATTTTCAAACAAAATAAAATGGGTTTTTTAATCCAAGAAGGACACTTATGCTAATTTTATGTATGACAATAATAACTTGGAGGAAGTGTATTCTTACAAGTACCTAGGAATTGATATTCATCACAGGCTCAACTGGAACCATAGCATTGAGAAAAGGATTAATGGGGAGTGGAAAGCTTATTTTTGTCTTGAAAATAATTGTAAAACAACAAACCTCGTAATGTGGGATAAAAAGAAGTTCCTCTTTGAAACTTTAGGTCACTCCTGTTATCTTATATGGCTATGAGGTTTGGGGTTGCAGCATCTCCAGAGAATCATGGAGAAAGATTGAGCAAATCCAGAAGCGTTTTATAACTTATAACCTGAAAATTAAAAGTAATACACGTTATCCTATTCTCCTTATAGAAGCAGGTCTTTCCCCTGTTGAGAGCCTAGCTATGATTAGGTTTCTGCTGGACAAGCACAAACTCAATAACATAGACAATCATAGACTTCCTAAGCTAGCTTTAAATTCCAGCCAAAACCACCTAAGGCTCAATGGTGGGGGGGGGGACATAAAGACACAACAACCTAGTTAAACTATTGGGAGATCAACAAGAATGATGCATTAAAATATTAATAACATTAAAGATATTGTTACTTCTAAGTTCAAAGAAAAAATGTGGTGTCATAAAAAATTAGCGGCTAAAAAAAAATTAAGTTATTATAAGAAGGTCATCAACCCCATCCTAGAAGATCAAAAGTATCTCTCTATTTTAACTAGCTCAAAGAAGAAAATTAATATAGCAAAGATTAGAACGAATTCTCATGAGCTCTATAGTGAAACAGGTCGTTGGGCAGTTCCTAAAACACCATGGGTGGAAAGGATCTGTCATATATGTGAGAATAGGAACATCGAGGATGAAAACCACTTCCTCTTAGAGTGCCCCACGTACAATCACATTAGATCTCAATGTCACAATCTTTGTTACAATACTGACCTTCCTAGCCTTTTACAATGTCAAAATTATAGTGAGCTCGAGAAGCTTCTCTCCAAGCTTTTTGAGCATAGGAATAAAATCTTAAATCAAAATAAATAATACGTTTCTTTAGGTCTGATAGACCAATGTTTGGTCTCAACGGACGTTAACCATCATCATCATCATCATCAATATTAAAAGTTCGTTTTAATTTGCTCCACGGTGTGGACTAGTTGATGATGGAATGGGTTGTTAAGGCATTTTTTATAATGTTATTGGTTTAAACTTATATTAGCTTAGCGTACCATGTGTGATGTAATGTGGGTATATTTGGAGGTGATTTTGGTAGTGGATAGAATCAATCACTGTCACGTAAGTACAAGCTCACTACAGTTATCTATTTTGTCATATTCAAAAAATAACAACAATAATAATAATAATCTTATTTTTTAATTTTATTGAATTAATTATTTATCAAAATTAGATGTTATTAAAATCTCATGATTTTATTGGAGGTATTTTAGATGATGGAAATACGGTAAACTAATTTTCTTGTTAGCATTTTCTGAATTGTGTTGTCACTCAAACACTCTCATAGAAAAAAAAAGTCTTAACCCCACCTAGAATGCCTAAAAGACAACTCTCAAGCAAGCCACCCAATGTCACATTGGTGCCTTTCTCTCATTCTTTAGACTACACTGAAGGATATCCTTGTCTAAGCGGGGAATCCATAAAGATCGAGCTAAGCTAGGTCATTGAGTAATGTAGGAAAGTTCCTTAATAAAGACTAGTGATTTGACACTACTCACTCTCAAAGTAAAATGTTAGGGATAAGTGTGCTAATAGTCAAACAAACCATGAATTATGAACAAATTTTCAATGATTTTAATTAGAAAACTATGCTTATTCATGCAACGAAATCATACTTGAAAAATGAAAAATAAAACTTGCTCAATTAACCATATAACATGAGATGCTAGTGAAGCATATATACGATGGCACAATAAAAATAGAAAATGAATAATAAATTGTGTATATACAAGTAAGGCATTAGATAATTCATTCATCATATTCATTAGCATTGGAGATTGAGAGTTTTTTATCATCATCAAGAGACCATTCCATAATTAAGAGATCATACACCAATAGTATTAACTATGTTTGAGATGTCAAAGAGTTATGTGTTTGCAATGGTAAATAAAGGAAATATTCAAATTTTTCGTTATTAATAAGGGCAATGAAGACAACAAAGTTGAATGTGGACCACTTACACATTTGTAACATTCAAATGTCATCCATTTATCATCAATTTATCACCATTTATAGTTGGGTAGTTTGTAAATGAATTGTGACCCAAATGATGTATTTGTAACATTCCAAAGTGTGTAATTACAACTAATGAACCGTGAGCAATACCATTAGTGTGTGAACACATTAACCACTATGTATTTAGAACAAATTTCCATTAAGGCTAGAGATCAATGTAAGTTTTAAGTCACCCCTGAACAATAAGAAATTCCATATCATGTCAACATCAAATATTTAAGAATTGCGTGCTTTGTCTAAATTGTGTGTAGAGTGCACCAATAGTGGCACTATTGGGCTTCGATCACTATCTTGTTAATGTGTGTTAAGATGTGACATTTCAAATTAGAAACTGATCATACATCTATAAAAAGGCAAGCAAGTAAACTGTCAAGATAATCTTAAAAATAGTGAATTGTTATCTTTATGAACCAAGTTATTTCATGTTCCCATGCATTGATTTGTGTAAGGGTGTGGTTAAAATGTCAAATGTGTTAAAAAAATGTAAGAAATAAATGTATCAAGAACAAAATTTGAACATGATACAAATTTGTAAACCCTTTTCAAAATTATTAAAGAGTTTAAATATGAAGGTGTTTCATGCATTCATGTACTTATGTGAAGCTTAAGAGTGTTTACTATGTCATAGATAGGTTACCTAGATATGTCAAATCCAACATGAACAAGTATAAATATGATAATGTGTCCTTACAAGTAAAGCGTTAATCATTTTTAATTTTGTCACTTATTCTCTAGTCATATATTTTAGTCCTAGACTAAATTAGTCATTTTTAGTTGAGTCACTTAATTCTAGTCATATATTTGATCCCTAGACTATATTAGTCGTTTAAGTTAGTCACTTTTAGTTTGGTCACTCAAAATTGCGCAAATATATAGTAATTCACTTGAAATAATTGTGGTGACTAACTTTTTTAGTCACGTAGTCACTAAGCTCTCATTTTGTACTAGTATAGTAAACCTTTGGGGGTCTATGACTTGTCCTCCTCTCCATAAACCGAGTTACAAATAGGGGAATTTGAACCTTAGATCTCTTATTTTTCATAAATTTCATATTACTTTGATCATCAGTTGAGCTACCCCCACCCCCCCGGACTATAATAAATTTTCCTATTAATAAAAAATATTTTATAAATTTTGTTAAAGTAAAAAAAAAAAATCCCAATATTTTTTTTTGTTCTAAAATCACATTCGTAAATATTTTGTCAACGTGTTTCAAACCACCTAATGTGGTTCATCATCAGGACTGAGATGGAGAGCCTGATCCAAGCATGCAATTAAATAATGTAGAGAGGTAAAGAAAACTAATTACCAATGGTTAAATCTAAATGGTAATGTAACAAGGGGAATAACTGCCATGCAACATAGTCCTTTCCTCTACCACTAATTAATTGATTAAAAGCTTGTCGCATAGTGAAAGCTACCCACACAATGAAAGTTGTCGACACAAAGCTCTCCACATATTGAAAGCTCTCCACACATGAATTTGTTAATATATATTCACAATAACAATTAGGCAAGCGGTGGACCCATGCAATATTATTGGTAATATTTTAATATTGAATAATCCATATCTTCATATTTCAAATATCGCTAGTGACTTGAGTAAAGGTACTCTGTACAATGAAATATCTCCACAAAGTGAAATACATCTGAACAAAACTCTATACATATGCAAAAATGTCAGTGAAAAGCTCTCCACACACAGCTCTTTGTATCGTGAAAGCTTTGTTTATGGTTAATTTTGTGTAATTAGGCATATGTGTGGGATTGTGTAGGAAGTCCAATGTGCTTAATATCTAATAGTAAATAATCCATATCTTTGTGTTCCAAATATCAATATTGAATTGAGTAAAGGTACTCTGTACAATGAAAGCTCTTCGCACAATGAAATTTGTCTACACAAAAGTCTTTACATATGCATAAATGTCGACGAAAATATCTCCACACAGAACTCTCCGCACTATGAAGGATTTATTTATGGTTATCTTTGTGTAATTAGGCATATGTGTGAGACTGCAAAGGGATTCCACTATGAGGAGGAAGCTTTCAAGATTTCATTGTGTGGACATTCACATTCCACACAATGACAAACCTTCCACACAATTCATACACGCTCACAACCATAGACGAGTTTTTTAATCACAAAACTTACAAAAATATTTTTGTTCGTATCAACACCTTTAAACAATGATGATCCCCACCACTATTTTATTAGTTGGCTTTAGGAGGAAGTGTGGAAGTGTGGTTTGAGACTGCAGAGGAAGTCCATTGTGAAAATCCATATGATATTCACAATAACAACCAAGAAAGCAGTGGACCCGTATGATATTATCAATAATATTTTATTACTAAATAATCCATATCTCCCTGTTTCGAATATCGCCAGTGAATTGAGTAAAGTTACTTTGTACAATGAAAGTTGTCCACACAATGAATTTGGTTTGCACAAAACTCTCTACATATGCACAAATGTCTGCAAAAATATCTCCACACACAACTCTCCGCATAGTGAAAGCTTTGTTTATGGTTATATTTCAAGCTTTCACTATGTGGACCTCCACATTATGCACAATGAAAAACCTTTCACACAATTCATACACACTCGCACTCATAAATATGCTTTTTAATCATAAAATTTACAAAAATACTTTTGTTCATATCGACACCTGTAAACAATGTTGATCCCCACCACTATGTTATTAGTTGGCTTTAGGAGGAAGAGAAAAAGTGCGGTGTGAGACTGCGGAGGATGTCCATTATGTAGAGTAAGCTTTCAAGCTTTCATTGTGTGGACCTCCGCATTCCGTATAATGACAAAGCTTCCACACAATTCATACACACTCACATTGACTCAAATAAGTTTTCTAATCACAAAATTTACAAAAATACTATTGTTCATGTTGACACCTATAAACAATGTTGGTCCCCACCACTATGTTATTAGCTAGCTTTAGGAGGAAGTGCAGAAGTTCGAAGAATAGTGATTTTTTTGCACTCTCGCAGAATCAACTTGAGTCTGCAATAAAGACTTTGCTAATTAATTAATTAAAGGTTTTTCCCTAATAACAAAATATCTCCACAAAGTGAAAGATTTTTGCACAAAGCTCTGTGCACAATGAAAGCTATCCACACAAACATTTTTTAAATGGCTAGTATAGCGAGAGAGAAATTTTATTTGCAGTGATACAAGTTTCTTGCGATGTTCCGCACTTCCTTTTGCATTTTCTTTCCACACAATTCTTCAAAATTATTATTATTATTAGTAATATTTAAATTATAAATATTGTTAATTAATTTATTAAACGTTGTGTCAAGTGCAGAGAAAATTCAGGAGAATGAAAGTTATCCGCATAATGAAATATTTCCAAAAATAAAGAGTTGTATATTTTAATTGTTCGGAGTAACTAAGTAAAATCAAAACTTTTATTGTAAAAAATGTAAATTGAAAGAGTACTACCTTAATCAATATGTATATTGAGCAAATTTGTATATATGTAATAGGCAAATGTGAAATATAATTACATTAGGAATTAAAGTTATAAAGTTCCCTTTGCTCTTCTGTTCTCTCACGCATATCTCATTGTGCACACATCATTTATTCCACATAGCTAAATCTATTAAAGTTTGAAATGGAAAATAACTTAAATTAATTTTCCCTCTACACCCCCCTTCTCTCGCATATTCCCTATCCTCCACACAGTTAAAAGTTTTGAATAAGGAAAGCTTTGGACAAGGAAAGATAGTAATACTAATTCAAAATTTGGTCATAGTTAAATTAATTACGTGTCAACGGTATAAATTTCCCTTTGCACTCTCATTTTCTTGCACATACCTTGTCCACTGCGCATCCTTCAAGCATGAAATGTTTACATTGTGCGAAGTTTCCATTATCATCTTTGATTTTCTTTATTGTTTGCATTAGAGAAATTTTGAGGTCTAGAATGAGACTCCTAAGGAAATTATAAAATAATAGTAGATAATAAAATAAGATTAGATTACATCATCAAATTTTAGAGGGAAAAAAGAAAAAAACATTTTTTCAATTTGTATTTTCAACTTATCTCTCTATGGGTTTACTCCAATTTCGAAGGGGAATACTCGTTGGATGCATAATTTGATTCCTCATCCAAGGAGTCCCATGTTGCATATTTTCGATGGACCGTGCTACAAAAAAAAAAAAAATACATGAACAATGTGATTGCAATCACGTTTTTTATTGTATTTCTCATTTTTTGTGTAGTAGTGTCCATCGAAAGTATGCAATATGGGTACTCTTTGGATGAGGAATTAAATTTTACATCCAACGAGTACTCCCGCTTAAAATTTGAGTAAAACATTAGGGAGATAAGTTGAAAATACGAGTTGAAAAGTAGTTTTATTGTTTTATTATTTTTTAATTTTTTTATGTTTTCACTCAAAAAATGATGAATCATCCCCCATGGTTGACATCATCATATTGAATCTTATTGGTTCTTATAAAGTTTATTTTGGTTGTACATTTTTATTAGGAGGCCAATTTCAAACCTCAGAATTCCTTTAATGGTACTTGTGGATCGAGCCAACATTAATGGCAAAGGCAGGAGCTTAAAATCAAGGAAATTTATATCAATGGTATATTTAGATTGATGGAGAAACTTTGCAAGCATAGAGTCAAAGATTACAGCCATAATTCACCAAGTTTATTAGCAGGGGTGGCACATGTTGAAGTTTATGTAGCGTGATTTTAGAGTTGTAGAGAAAGAGCTCATTATTTCTCTAGCTAAAATGACCAATGCTCTAGAATTTCTCATCACTTTGGTCTCAATGCATGTTGAGATGATTCTATCTGAAACACAGGCCCATTTCAATATTGTAAATCAGAAAATGACAATATTGGAGTTGAAGTTAGATCCGCTGCAATTGGCAAATGAAATGGCGAGTTTTCATGTAGATAATTTGGCTTAGACATAGGACGTCAATGTTGCAGAGGATGATAGTGAAGCAGACGAGGATATCATGGTGCAACATGAGATTTTAGCGCAACACGATGAGAGTAGCTTTGACTTTGTCATTGACCAGGATTCCTCTCCTTCTCAGCTTGATTTAGAAGTTAATGAAGTCCATGTCGATTCTGTTATAGAGGATATGTAATAATTTATATAGTTGTTAGTTTTTTTTGTTGTTGTTATGTTATGCAAATATATTATGTTTGTAGGTGTGTTTTGGCAACTGTATAGAGCAAATAAGTTTAGAATATCAATGCTTCTTTGAGTTTTTGGACATTAGAAGAACAAATTTTGGTTGAGTTGTTGCTTTGCTTTTGGTAATTTAATTTCAAAATATTTTCGTAACTTAATTTGCATTTTCATCTAGTTCCCTTTTCGGTTAACGTAAACATTTATTTCAAAAATCAACATTGTTATTAATTATTGCTTTTTAGCAACTTGATTGGTTTTATAAAATACTTTTTCTGTTGTTTATTCAACAAATGCATGCATATACATTGTTCTGGAACTAGTTTTCGTTATGGCAAAGTAAAGTGATATGCGAAAAGCAATATGTGTGGAAAAAGCTTCCCTCATTATTTTTACACTTTTATATATTCATCTGCACATAGAAACATTCTACAGCACAAATTATGGAATATTAAAAATTTAATTAAGGCTAATAATGAAATCATTATGCAGAAGCATTTCACACAATAAAAACCTTGATTATACCTCTGCACTCCGCAATAACAAAAAAGTGCAGAAATGCGAGCATTCTCGAATAAGGAAAAAATGTGAGCCCTACATAAAACTAGAATACATGAAATAAGAACAAAGTCCATAATCCATGCAATTTCACTACAATAGAATTGGGAAATAACACCTAAAATTGCACCAAAATTTAGTGTTTTTCAGTTCACAAATTAGACATCTTTCCTGGAGCAAAATGGGCGTGACCAAGTATGTTTTTACCAGCGTCAGGATTTTCACCGTAAATTGCTTTAGAAATAGCACCGGAATAATAGTGCCATGAATAACACCCGAAATAGTGCCATAAATAACGCCCGAAATAGCTCCTAAAATAATGCCCCACAATTCTCGTGGAGTTGCGCCAAAAATAACATTGTAAATAGTACTAGAAATAACGACCGAAATACCGCCATTCTATCGTCAGAAATAATGTCAGAACTTGCTTCCAATTTTGCTCCTGATTTGACTTCCAATTTGACCTCAAAAGATAATTATATAGTGAGTTGATATTTAATTTATATAATTTTTAATATTTTTATTTATTAAAAAAACCGATTTTAAACTCTATATATATAATTTTTGAAATAATTTTTATAAGAAATTTCGATTTTAAAATCTCTATAATATAGATTTGATTTTTTTAATTTATATTTCTTAATTTTTTATTTATATTTTTTTATTATTCAGCTTTTATGCATTCAAATGGAAGATCATCAAAGTAAGGGACTTGCTAGATCTTTAAATTCAAATTTCTGAGTTGTCTATAATGAGACTTTTTGGAAGCCTTTTCAGTGGGTTTTTCCGGTCAAAATCCGGCAGCAATTTATTGGAATCGCAAGTTTGATCGCTAGTTTCTGCACAATCAAAGTGCCCCAGGGGTTTTTCAGGGCGCTGAATCCAAATATGCAGTTAAAAAACCATTTTAACTGCAGCAAATCAAGATTTAAGCTCAATTTCCTCCGCCGGATTCCGTCACCGGAATCTCCAAAAGTCGCATTATAGACAACTCCATTCTTTTTTGCATTTGTTTAATTCCAATCTTTGACCACATAATTTTTAAAATCACAAATTTATTTTCGTGACATATTTGAACGCAGTAGTCTATAACGCGACTTTTTGAAAGCTTTTCTGGTGGATTTTTCCGATCAAAATCCGGCAGCAATTCATTGGAATACCAAGTTTGATAGCTATTTTCTGCACAATCAATGGCTCCTAGGGGTTTTCCAGGGCGCTGAATCCAAATATGCAGTTAAAAAACCATTTTAACTGCTAAAAATCAAGATTTAACCTCATTTCTTCCGCCGGATTCCGTCACCGGAATCTCCAAAAAGTCGCATTATAGACAACTCCTATTTGAACACCAGTTTAAACCAGAGAAAAAGAATAAGAAAAGAAGTGGCCCGTTGGAGTTCGTCAGAAGGAAAAATACAGGAGCTGCCAATCTGCGTCAGGAACCTTCGCTAAAACTCACTTAGACTTTTCATTCATTAGGCGGCGTGGTAGATGGGCAACACGATTTTTAGAGTTCACGCTTACTTGAATTAGTGTGAAGTCATAAATTAAATCGCTAATAAAAGTCGATAAATACTAATAATTTTTAAAAAAATATAACTAGTAATGTATATGATTTTTTTGGGTGGGAAAATTTATTATAATTAGTTGAAGTTAGTAGTTGGGACAGGTATTTTTTGTGAATGTCAAATTAGTAGTGGGGACGATTATTATTGGCTCGTATGAGTGAATGCAGAGTAATTCATTATTGTTATTCAAAGAAAATTATGTCTATAAGAAGAAAGGCTTTCACTCCTACCAAATACTTCTAGGTCTTTGGTCATTAGCTTACTTTCTTAATTTCAAGGAATACATTATTTGAAAACATCAATATTTCTATGTTCATGCTTCGTTTCCAATCTTACAAGATGATCATGGCATTAGATTAAATAAATAAAGATAAATGTTAATTGATCATTTATTTTAATTTGTGTTTATTTATTTATTTTAAGTTGTGGTATTTCTTTATTTCTTATTTATTTACTATTCATTTTTTTTAACATATATATGTAATAAAATTGAGTTAATTCATTATTTTGATTATATTATTATTTATTTATTTCCATTTTACTTTTTATTACTATTTTAAGTTTATTGTTTAGAATAGTTAAATTTGACTTGATTTTTATTTGTTATTTATTTAATTTATTTTTATTTAATTATTCTTAACTATTTTTTAGTTTTTTAATTGTTAGATTAATGTAAGTTTGACCTTATTTATGTCTGAATTTTCATTTTTATTAAAAATAATAATAATAATAAATAAAATTAATTTTAATTCTCTATTTTATAACTAATGTTCCATCTTATACTTTATCTTAACTAAATAAAAAATGTTTATTAACTAATGATAATTTCTTAGTTAAACCTAGCTGTTATATTCTAATTAGAAAACATTTTTCTTCAACTTGGAAATGGGTCAACTTATAATTTCGTGATTTTTACCAAAAAATGTGCATCTCACCTCGTGAGACTGTTATCCCACTATCTAACCCTTCTCTTGTAATTGAATGCCCTTACCGAGCCTCTTCATAACCCAAGCAATTATTGGATTTCACCATCACAAAGCTCTTTAATATACTAGCAAAAAAAAATTAGTGCATTTCAACAGCCAATCTGCAATAGAAGGGCATTCAGTCATTCATTCTATGGTCACACTGATCAGTCCTAGTAACATGAATCTCGAACAACAACAAGTAACTCCCATAGTTGGTGTACCTATCGTTGGTGACTCGAACCTTAGTTGCTCTAGTCTTCTTTCATGGCAATGATTTTGTTTGCACCTCATCAATTTCATTTCAACTTATTTTCAAAGTTCAGTTTATTCAACGACTTCATCAAATTTAGGGATCATGAGCTACTGGAACACATGACTTGACCTATGCTTTCTTCATTATCATGTTGAACTTCCAAAAACATAATAACTCTCTGCCACAACTGTGTCTAATCTTGTGCAACTCTCTATTGTTGAATTTGCAACTGTCTCATCCTTTGCCTTCCTCATTTGGACCAGCCCTTGATTCCCTAACAACCTAAGCTGGAGGAAGGAGATTCGATGGCAGTTTTCCACTTTCCGCCATAGCAGGTTGGTTCTTCTTGGAAGCCACCGTTGTCGATTTGTCTCTCGTATCGGTGATGGTGTCCAATAATGCCAACAAGTTGTCATTGTCATCATTGCCCAGTGGGTCAATTTGGATTTTGCATGGCCATCACACCTGCAAATTATACTTCACAGGCTTACAATCCTAATGGCAAAATTGTAAAGGAAAATTTTTTACAGGCTACAAATCTTCCGCCTTGAAGCTTCAGTGACGATTGTGGTATTTCGTCATGATTGTTTTTATTAACTTTCACCAACGCACAGTTTTTCCATCCCATCGCAGACCTCAGAGGAGCATACACAAATCTTTCAATAACACTCTTCCACAAACCCTTGTCATAATTTCTCCAATATCATCAGCGTCTGCTAATGACTTGCTGAGGCAATCAAGTCTGATTCGCGCACGTAGTCTCCCTTTCCTCCATTTTTCAGTTAGGGTTCACACATCATCAGAGGTCTGAAGTTTCCATGTAGTCTCTGTGAGTCAATTTTTTTTTCCTATGCAATCACACTATGGTCCCTTCGCTCTTATCCACCTTTGGCTCTGAAATAACACTATGGCTTTGAGGATTTGGTCACAAATCCCTTATTGCTTCTTGCACCAAAAAACAATGAATGGGATCTGTAGTGGCCAATCTAGGGTGCTAGATTAGACTAGATTTATTATCAACCAAGGGAGGTAAACTTAGAGGCATGTGTCTAAAGTCTATAGACATAAAGGATTCCTAACTAAGTATTTACTGTGACAGGCTACAACGCTCCTTTACAAGAGGTTAAGATATGTTTCCTCTCACCTTAACACTCAGATCACCTAATTTATCTAACTGTCCTAAAGGTACAGCGTATTGCTAGACTGATATTTTAATCCTCTTACAAGGATGCTATGCACAAAAGCTCTGTCTAGTTAACACTTAAGCATTCATGAAAAATCAAAAGCATGCTAAATTTTAAATGCATGAAAACAGAGTCTATGGAGATGCTTTAAAATCTAACAATGGATCAAATCTCTTACAAGATATGGTTCAATGATCTAACGCTAAAATCTTCAAGCTATCACCATAAATACCATTTGTGAGAATTTCTAATCAAATCGACAAAATCATAAACATGGAAATAACACTAAACACTATGCACACTACTCCAATTCAAAAACGCTATGTAAATGAAATTAATAGTATACCAATCCATGCAGGGCCTGTCCACACTTCAATGGCACACTGAAGTAAACTCAAGCAACGAGAGTCTTAACGCATAAACACTGTTGGAGTAAAACCGTGACTATAATTAAGTGCTGAAGATTGCAATCACATACAAGAGTTTTGTTTTCAAACAATACACAGAGATAATAATCGTAACTGTTCTTGAAAACAAAAATAATACGCAGTCTTTATCTGCTTGTCCCTATCTAAGTCGAATGTACATTCATTAAGCAGATGTTTCTGCTTTTACAATGGAGTGATTTTTGGTCATTTCTAATCTAAACCGATTTCCAAAAACAAAACGAAACCGGTTTGGGAAACCATGGCTTTTGCTGCCTTTGTAACCAAAAGGCTAGGGTTTGACCAGCGTTGACCGCATAACCAATAGCTTTTGATTTGCTGTAGAATCGATTTTTCACCATGCATGTACATTCCAGGTCTCGTTCCTATCCATTATTTTGGCTTGCATGTCATGCCACGTGTCAGATGATAAACCATTTACAGGATGTTATGACTTCCTGTAATCTTTTTGTTGAAAATTCCTAATTTCTAACATAAAAATTCATAAATTAACTTTAATGTAATCTAACAACTATAATGCTATTAATTAATCAATTTCGATGGATATGAGGGGTCTATGGAGGAAAAAGATAGACAATTGATGGTGTTTCTAGAAGAAAAAGATGGTAATGGAATGGTACCAACATCTCCCCCAAGCTCAATGACTTAGCATGTCCTCATGCTAATCCTGATGTGTTGCCTCTATACTCTGTTCCTGCCTGTACCTCTGCTGCTTTTAACAATGCATCTATGTTCTTCTGAGCTTGGGCATCTTTCTGAATGTGGAGCTCATGTTTTAAATTCTTGTATTTCTCCTTGAGGGCTTTCTTTTGAGTATACCATTTGGTTTCCCACTTGCAAATGTTAGTTTGTTCAGCCTTGAGCTCTTTGATTTGCTCCTTAAGGTTCTCATTCTTCTGTTGGGTTTTCTTACTCTGAGTTCTCAACATTTTTTTCTCCCTCTTAATGAATTTCTCTAGCATGTTGGCCTCCATCAGTTCTTCTTTTAACTTTTCAATTTGTTTTTCCAGCCTCCTTTGTTTCTTGATTGCAGGTGGTGACTCTTTTCCTTGCCTGTTGTTGCTCTCAACTTCCATTTCGGCCTCCGGTCTAGGCTGTGAATGAGCACTGCTCTCGATGTCCATCGGTGCATGTACATTTGATTCTGGTTGATATTCTTGTGGCTGGGTCTTTTGCACTCTCTTGGATCTTCTTGTATATGTAGTAAAAATTTTGTCTTGCTCCATTTTCTGGGCAGCCTCTTGCCTCATCTTTCTCGTCCTCACACTACTGCTAGGTGGAGGGACATTGCTTAACTTGCGTAGAGGGATCTCTTCATCAATGTCAAGCATAAATCCTGAGTGCTCTTGTTGTTCTTGTTCATCCTCTCCATCTTTGATTTGATTGGAAACCAGAAATTCCTTCCATGTCTTTCCCCTTTTCTGCACTTGAAATTCAATGAGAATTTTAATTAATCCAAAATGATACAAGCTTTTGTCCTCATTACCCTTTTGATTTTGGATAGTTTTTGACATCTTGGTCAAGCTCTGCAAGAGGAAATAGGGTAAACTAATGGTGCACTGCCCTTTTAAATGTAACATGAGTTTGATGTGGTATAAATAGACTATGTTGTAACGACCCTCACACGTAACAAATTTCTGAATGATATACACCATTTCGTCCCATGGATGCATCATCTAGCTCCTAGGGACACCCTTCTTCCAGTTAACAGATGAAACCCTCGACCTAGACATGAATTGGGTCCATGATTTTTCCTTGAATTGTTTTGTTTTGAAGTATTTTTCTCCTTATGGGCTGATCCCCAAGGATTGTGCTATGGTGTCTTCTGAAATCCTAAATGAGAAGTTGCCTATCAATGCTTTCTCTCCATTAAATGTAAAGGCAAACTATTTAGTTACTTCCTCATTGCTCCCATTAAACTTCCCCAAGAAGGGTAGCCATTGTTTTTCTCTTAAAATTGCAATACAATCATCATGGTACTGAGAACTATCAAGCGTGTTTGGCTCTACTCTATTAGTCATTTTGATAGAGAAACTCCTGCTCTAACCCTCTTCGTTTATGCTTAATAATTTAACAAGGGTCTTTTGGTTTGTTACCTTTGTTTTTCGCTCCACACAACCGACCTGATAGTGCCCTCTGTTCTCGGGGTCAGCTCCTTCAATGGCTTAGGAAACGACTGGATGAATGCTCTTGAATTATGGCGGAGGTGGAAACTCGTGAGCCCAATTACTATGCTCCTTTCGTAGCACTTGCTGTTCCGGCCTTGTTTTGAAATCACAGTGCTGGAATTACTAGTATGGAACGCCCTTTTTACAACTGAGAATGAAATTGAACTTTAACAACCGACTTGACCCAATTCACTATAATGATAATAACAGAGCGTATTCATATTTCAATGATAGAGGAGTAGCTGTACTGGGTTATATGAGTACCATCATGAAAACGCCGTAAGCATGTATAGAGTACTGGATTATGATAACAGATAGTTGTTTGCATGAGTCGACTTGGTCGAACGATCATGTTATAACTTGGCCGATTCAAAAAAAAAAATGAAATCATGTAACATTTGGCTTTCCAATAGTTCACCACCTATCCCTTTCTCATCGGTACTTGGCCGAATAGGGAGAATGTTGGACCGATAGTAAGGTTTGATGGCCGATGAGGAGTTAATAACAAGGCTTGGAGGGTGGTATAATAGAAGATTTTAAAAAAATCGTAGGAGGAGTATGGGGGTAGGCTAGAGTGTTGGGAAATGATAGGAATTAGGAATATGACAAGGGTGATGAATATATGGGTGTTTTTTGAAATTGATCATAAGCAGTCATAGTCATCACATTTAACACTAAAATAATCTAAGAATTTAAATGTTAAAAATAAAAATTACAACAATACATTACACTTTTATTGGTTGATCAAGAGTTGAGTTGGCATGCATAGGTAGGACTGATCTTTCTTGTTCAGATATGACTAATCTTCATTGTACATAATAGGTCCCTCTGAGATGAATTTGGATACAACAGGTCCCTCTGAGATCTGGAGAATGTTTGTGCAACTTCTTTGAAATCTGGAAAAGAACTATATGTGTGCAGCTTCCTTAATCTTTGGTGTTAATGGAGCCTGGTGATAAGCAAACTTTAAACTCTGTTGGAACTTTGTTGAAGCTTTGCTGAAGTAGCTTGAGATAGCAGTCTCTAACAGGTCCCTTTGATGTTTGTTGAACAGGTCCCTCTAATGTTGGTGCTGCTAACATAGTCTTCTGAACAGGTCCCACTGCATAGTGCTTAAACTGGTCCCTCTGATTAGAACAAAGACAAAAACAACTTCTTTATTGAAATACTGAAGTGCTGAAACAAACTCTTTGAGAATTTACAATGAGGAGATAAGATAAGAAAAACAAAAATGTTGATGCTTCTCCCCCACTAAAGCTTTGACTTGTCCTCAAGTCATTATTGAATCGATGAATCAACAGGAAACAAAAAGAACAAGGAATTATTACCAGCCAAAGAATTGGTTTTCAAGTAAGAATTCTGGGTTAGAGTGTGCCAAAGTCTAGTTTTCACATCTAAACCATTATTATTATTATTATTTTTTTTTTCTTTTTTAATTTCTAAATTGAAATGAAATGAACTAAGGTAGAGATACTACAACTAAAGGCTGCAATATCTCAACCTCCTTTTGCCGAGATACAGTTTGAAGAAAATCCTCTTTAGTGATGGGCTTATGATAGAGTTTCAACCTATGGCCATTGACAAGAAAGGGGTGACCTTCTCCATCAATGGTAATAAGCTTGACTGAACCATTCTCATAAACTTGAACAATTTCATATGGGCCCATCCAATGCGTGGTAAATTTGGCTTTATGATGTCTGAATTTAGAGTCAAAGAGTAAAGCTCAGTCTCCTTCTTTGAACTGTTTCTTCTTGATATGTGCATCATGCCACTGCTTCCTTTGTTTCTGCATTAGGAGTGTTGTCTCCTCTGCTTGCTACCTCATTTCATCTAGCTGGTTCAACTGCTGAATTCTTTCTTGTTGTGCTTCATTAAGATCAATTCCTAAATCTGCAGCCATCTTATAAGTATGTATTTGAAACTCAATAGGAAGCATTACCTCTTTGCCATACACCAATTGATATGGTGTAAATCCTGTAGTATTCTTCCACGTGATTCTATAAGCCCAGAGTGCCTCTTTGAGCTTCTCTTCCCAATTCTTTCTGTTCATTGCTACGGTCTTCGTGATAATTCCTTCCAATTTTTTATTTGTGGATTCCACCTGGCCATTGGCCTGTGGATGGTAATGTGTACTTCTTCTGTGCTTGATTTGATATTTTTCTGTGATGTCCTTAACTAACTTTGAAGTAAACTGAGTACCTTGATCTGTCACTATCTCCCTTGGTACTCCATACCTTACAAAAATTTCTTCAAAAAGGAAGTTTACCACTGCTTGTTCAGTTGCTCGGACTAGTGCTTTGGCTTCAGCCCATTTTGTCACGTAATCAGTACATACTAGGATGTACTTCTTACCTTTGGAAGTTGGATTGATGGGTCCTATGAAATCTAGAGACCATTTTTCAAATGGCTCTAGGTGTACTTGCGGCTGAAGTGGCATCTCATCTGTAGTTGTTGGCCTACCCATTCTTTGACAGATATCACAACTCTTCACGTACTTCTTGGAATCCTTAAAAATAGATGGCCAGTAGTATCCAAGACTAAGAATCTTGAATTTTGTTCGTTTAGCTACAAAATTCCCACCACATGGTTCATCATGGAAAGATTTTAAAATATCAATTATTTCATCATTTCTTATACATTGTCTAATAATCATATCATAACCAGTGTAAAATAAATCGCCATTAACCCATGAGTATTGAGAACTTTGTTTGATTAGCCTTTTCTTTTACTTTGGAGTAAAATATGGAGGTGTTCTTCCTGTGGACAAATAATTGGCCAAGTCAGCATACCAAGGATTCACTATTGAAATTGCAAATAAATTTTCATATGGAAAAGAATCTTCAACCGGAACAACCTCACCTTGATTTTGCAGTATAGAAAGAAAATATGCCACCTGATTCTCCTTACTTGGTCTATCTAACACTGTGATGTTAAATTCTTGTAATAATAACAACCATCTGGTAACTCTGCCACTAGTTACTGGTTTATTCATCAAATGCTTAATGGCAGAATGGTCAGTATGTACAAAAACCTCATAACCAGTTATATAATGTCGAAATTTATTCACAGCATGTATGATTGCAAGCATTTCTTTTTCTGTGACTGTGTAGTTTAATTCTGCAGGTGTTATATTTTTACTAATGAAATAGATGGCATAATGACAAGACTCCTCTTTTTGGCCTAATGAGGCACCTACTGCAGTATCAGATGCATCT
>APFE031431476.1:0-11782 GCA_000404065.3 Pinus taeda
TGCTGCACCACCGTCACTGTGCACTATGCTGCACCATCACCATGTCCATCATCACTGTGCTGCACCATCACCATGTCCATCATCACTATGTTGCACCATGCTGCACCATCACCATGTCCATCATCACTGTGTTGCACCATGCTGCACTATGCATCACTGTGTTGCACCACTGTCACTATGAACCATGTTACACCACTGATGTAACCTTCATTGGGATCATGATCTTCAACTTCAAGATCATATCTTGTGCTTGTGCTTTACTGTAGAGTGAGACGATGTATTGTATCAAGGCTAAGGTTGTTACTATTCTTGGAAGTACATCAAGACTGCATCATACTAGATCCGAATGATACCTCTTGAGACTGTCTGTCTCCATTCATAGGTGTGCCTAAGATCTCTTGTACATCTTTGAGACCTATTACACCTTTAGAGTTATGGCAAGGCTGTAATACATATACATATACATAGGCTGTTGTTCACTGTCTAGTCTTCACCATGATCAACGTATGTCATGACTGCTGTTAGATCATTGTTATATTGAGATAGATATGTCGAGAATATCAACCTATTGCTGCTTCCTTACACATGGTCATGACTGCACCTAAACCCAAGACATTGGTGCTGTCAATACCCTTCTGTGGCCCTCTGTTTTTTTAGGACAACATATAGACTTCTTTTGGACAACATTTAAGGCTTGCTAGAACACTGTCTCACGACAACGTATAAATCCTTATTGATTGCGGCTTGGAGACTGTGTTTAGGACAACGTATAGTTTAGGCATCCCTTCCATGACAACATATAGGATTTAGGCTTCCTTAACATGACAACATATAGGATTAGGCTTCCATAACAACGTGTAGGAATAGGCTTCCATAACATGACAACGTATAGGATTAGGCTGCCATAACAACATATAGGAATAGGCTCCCATAACATGACAACATATAGGATTATGCTTCCATAACAACGTATAGGAATAGGCTTCCATAACATGACAACTTATAGGATTAGGCTTCCATAACATGACAATGTATATTCTTAGTGACTTTTCCTTCCACCAAAGTCCAAACGAGTGGAGAGGAAAAGATCACATGAGTTGAGTGACAAATGACTTGCAAGCCACCTCCTTTTATAGTAAAACGTTGAGCACATGTGGGGTTTATTTGGTTGGTGGCCGACCTTGACGAATTGTCTTATAACACAAATAAATTCTTAACTCCATGAATACTTATCGAAATCGGATGATTTTTAGATCAATCCTACACCTCTCGATGAGAGGGATCCAAGAAAAATATCAACTGCGATAGATAAGATGACCCACATGGAGTTTGGCCCTAGTTGCCAATTTTAACAAGTATGTATCAACGACCATATACAAAATTCTGACCTTGAAGCTTTTAAACAAAATGCTACAATATCTATAGTATTCCACTTGTACATTCGCCAATAGTGACCTAACAAAAACATACATTTACAAAGCATCAAAATGTTACATTAAGCCATAAGGATTTATTCCTTCACTTTGATTTCCGAGTCTCCTAATTAACCATTAAGGAAGGGGGACATAACCCTTTTGCCCTTGCCACCAAAGTTCACCTTCATATAGCCTTGACCCTATTGAGAAATCAAGATACTTGTAGATAAGGGTGATTTCTCTTAACTTGATAATTACTTGTGAATGATTGTTGGCCTTATATTTATTTTATTATGTTCTCTTCATCAAGCAATTACCAAAAATATACAAAACATGAAGATCATAAGAGAAAAAGGACACAAAGATGTAGGCTCCAAGCTAGGGCAAAACCCCACAAAGTGGAAAACCCAAACAATCCTCTTCTTATAGAATCAGATCAAAGTGTGAGATATCCAAGACCCAAGACCAAGACTGCCACAATAATCTCAAGTCAACCCTCCTCCAAGTCTTCTCAACAAGTCAAAGCCAACCCAAAAGTCATCACTGGTCAAACCTTGTCAAATCTAGTCAAATCAAATAATTCGAACTTGCAATCTTTGGATTTGTAATTTCGCAGAGTAATCCTTGAAGCAAAAATAGGGCACAAAACAAGAATTTCTCTCTCATTTGACTTCTCTCTCTCTCTCTTTGGCTTTTGTTGAAATTTTTATTCTTCTTGCACAAATTTTTATACGAATGAATGAGTGATTGGTCTCCAAAGTGGTTGGGTTGCCTTCTATATATACACATGCAGGAAGTCGAATGCTTGCCCCTAGGGCCAACTTGTCCAAGGAGGGTCGACTTGGTCTTGTGGTGACAATTTTGACTCGTTTGACTCAAGATATATTTTTTTTCGTTTTCTTCCAAGAAGTCCAAATGGGACGTTGACTCAATTATATTTCTTTGACTCATAAATAAATTTCCTTTTGACTCAATAAACCATATAAGCATGAAGAACATGCTTTGACTAGAAATAAAAATAATCATAATAATAAATTGTTTTTATTCTTTTATTTTTACATGAAATACATATTGATACAAGTACAATGATAATTATGAACACTGAACCTAGTTACATTTTTCAACGGGCCCCAAACTAGCCATGTGATTAGCCTCGGAGTTGTTTGATTGGAGAAAACAAAGGCAATTCTTCTTGGGGATAAACTGATACAACTGATAAATCTGTTTGAAAATCTGACTTAACTTTGTATCTGAGGGGAGAGATTTTGAATATAGATGGTGAATTGAATTCAGTGAATCACCAAAAACAATCACCTCATGAATTCCCAGATTCACAGTTTGCCTCAAACCTTGATATATACGGTATAGGCTTCAGCAACGTTGTTGAAAGTGTGGCCTAAACCCCAAGCATACCTATGTTCTTCTTGATTCTTAGGGCAAAGAATTATCCACCTTATGCCAACTATTGTTTTAGGCATCAAAATGATGCTTAGATCATGAGCCACAATGATGGCTTAAATGTGCTTAAGTTGTGTGCTCAACATGGATATTAGTTTGTGATTGATGCCTTTAAACAACGATAGACTTACAAAAAACAATTGTTAAGGGCTTGAGTGTTTAACTCATTGTTGCGTCAAGAGATATATGGCACAAAGAAGTAAACACTACAACAAATTTATACCAATTATACCTACTAAGAACCAATCAATCATTAGAGCAAGATTTAGGGAAAAAGCAACCAAAGCAGTCCTAAACGTCAATATGTAGAATAATGTTTTAAATGTATTTAGAGTGCTAACCTCTAAAGGAATAACCAAATTTCTAGGGGCTTTAAGGATTCATTTAATTCCATTGTAGCATTTAGACCATAAAAGAACATTAAACCTTGTAAATACCAATCTCAAAATGGTAACAAATTAACTTGTATGCTAATGTTAGGGTATGATGTGATTTTGAGTGTTCAAGCATATGAAAGGTTTTTTAGGTTTTTCACAACACATATCATTAACAATCCTTAGTTGTTAGTTTTAGGATAACAATGGTATGTTCTATGCTTAGAGCAATTTTACTTCAATTTTCTTTATTAGCCCAATATCATATCCAGTATAGAAATCACATCAACATGATAGTAAAATGCAGATATAACATAAACAACAATAGTAGAAGACAAGCCAACACAAGAGGACACAAGACATGGCACCAACCAGGGATAAACCACAATGTGGGGAAGCCCTTGATCAATTCTTCTTATAATTCTTCAAAAGTTTAGCAAAGAGAGAGAGAGTACAATTTACAATATTCACTTGCCCAAACAGATTAGTCAAAACAACAGAAATAGAAAGCCCTAACTAGAAAGTCAACGATGGTCAACATGGCTAAAATTGACCTCCAAAACAACTCAATCAACCTTGGTCGACTTGGCCTCCAACAACAAGATAATGCAGCTCAAAACAGTCTAAAAATAACTAGTCAAACTTGGTCAACAGAAGTCAATGCAGCAACCCAAATTAGGACAATCAACGATGGTCAATGTAGGGGTCAAACTGCCTCGGTTTTTGTGCCCAGAACAATGGCCTGCCCAAACAAAAGTCTCCCTCACAAAACCAAAGTCAAACAAGGTCAACATTGGTCAAAGTTAGCCTCCTGAAATTTCGGTCAAATCTGGTCAACATAGCAGCTACAAAAGACAATCTTCCTTTCACACTTGTGGAGAGAGAGAGGCCTAGAAATCCGTACCCAATCAAGATGAGAGAGAGAAAGATGAATGAGATAAGATGCCAAAATGAGGAGGAGGCACCTTATATTTATATGCAATGTTGAAGGAGGCTAATTTGATGGCTGGCCGACCTTGACAATTTGTCCATAATCAAAATAAATTCATAACTTCATTTATACATGTTAGAATGGGATGATCTTTAGATCAATCCTACACCTCTCGCAAAGGGGAATCCAAGAAAAATATCAGTTGCCTCATAAGAGCTGTCTAAAGTGATGTTTGGCCCTAGTTTCCAAATTTAACACTCCCTCTCAACTAGGGAGAACATCACTTGCCACATTGTCTGACAATTTGTACCATCCCTGTCACTGCACTGCTATGCTTTGCTCCGTTGAACCACGAAGAAAGAAGAAATGATCGAGAATGTATCATACCATTCTCCACTGACCCGAAGTCAGTCTCCAACAACAGAGAGTGTGTCATACCACTTTTAACTGATCCATAGTTAGTTTCCATTGATCCCAGATCAATATCAACATCCTAGCATAGGGAGTACAGTAGTACACGATGCGTCCATCGGTGGTACTATGGTCCCTATCCTCATTTCCCTACTCATTGGCCAGATGAGAGGTACTTCCCATGAGTCCTGGACTGCATGGGTAGGATGTGCCGACAGGAGAAGGTGAATCATTCATCCTGCTCATATGCCATAGGGGAGGGTGAACTACTCAGCCTATGCATATGCCACCATGGGGTATCACAGGGGAAGGTAAACCATTCACCCTGTACACAGTGCACCACTAGGGGAGGGTGAGCCACCCTATGGTCGCCCATCGCTCCAAGAAGTACCCCAAGCCCCCCGGAGCTCCCAGAGCTCACTATCCATCTCATACAGGATCCTCATAAGAGGGTCTCTCCACGACTCTAAGTCATTCATGGAAGGTTAAGAAATTGACCTTCCCGAGTGGCTTCGTAAGAATATCGACGACCTCCTCATCGGTCCCAATATGATGGAGCATCATTGCTCCCCGCTGTACCATATCCCAGATAAAGTGGTACCTGATATCAATATGCTTGGAGCTATCATGAAACACAGGATTCTCAGAAAGACGAATCCCACTCTGGTTGTCACAGAAGATCACGGTGGTATCCAACACATGTCCAAATAGCTCACTAAAGAGCTTCCTCAACCGGACAACTTCAAAAGAGGCCAAACTAGCAACAATGTATTCAGCCTTAGCAATGCTTAAAGCAACTGACTTCTACTTCTTGCTCATCCATGATATTGAAGCAAAACCTAGAGAGAAGCAACATCCTGATGTGCTTTTGCAATCTACCACATTACCAGCCCAGTCTGCATCAGAGTAACCATGGAGCCTCACATTCCCGACAGTGTATCTCAGTGCATAAGTCATTGTGCCTCAGAGATATCTCAAGAGATTCTTGGCAGCAATCCAATGTATATGATGAGGTTCGACCATAAACTGACTCAATGTGTTCATTGCAAAACATATGTCCAGACAGAAGTTCACCAAGAACATCAGGGTCCCCACAAGTTGACGATACTCAGAAGGATTTCCCAAATCGGGCCCAGTAGCACTTTCGCATAACTTTTTGAATTAAGTTCCATTGGAGTAATCACGGACTTCTAATCCACCGTCCCAAATCTTTCAAGAATCTTCACAACATATTTTCCTTGAGAAAGGAAAACCTCGCCTGGATTTTGCCAGAGCTCCAACCTTAGGAAGTAATGCATGAGTGCTAGGTCCTTCATCTTGAATTCGGAAGCCAAATCCCTCTTACATTGATGAATAATAGGGTTTGCACCTGTCAGAAAGAGGGTCTGCACCTGCCAGAAAGAGATCCTCCACATAGAGTACGAAGATAAGAGGTCTATCATTCTCAACTTTAAAGTAAAGGTTCACATCAACTTCACTTCTTGTAAATCCCAGCTTCACTAGATAGTTATCGATCCTCTCATACCAAGCCCGAGGTGCTTGTTTCAACCCATAGAGGGCTTTCTTCAACCTGCATACATGTGTTTCACGATCTTGAACTTCGAATCCTTCAGGTTGTTCTACATAGACTTCCTCCTTAAGTGAACCATGCAAAAAGACAGTCTTGACATCCATCCAGTGAAGATTCCATCCTTGTGAGGTAGCAAGGGCTATAATCGAACGAATGGTGGTGTAGCAGGTAACCGGTGCAAATATCTCGTCATAATCTACACCTTCCTTCTGAGAGAAGCCTCGAGCAACGAATCTGGCCTTGAACTCTTCAGCAGTTCCATCATCTCCATGCTTGATCTTGAAGAGCCATTTCGAGGTGACAACGAATTTGTCCTTGGGTCTAGGGACCACATCCTAGACATCATTCTTCATAATTGACTCATACTCTTCGTTCATTGCATCCTTACAAACCTTGAATCCTGTCGTTATTAAGAATAGTAGTGTTGAACACGTGCCATTCTCGAGAGAGTCCTCCAAGGGCAATGAGGGTAAGCTCCTTATCAACAATAACTTCTCCAATCGAAAGAAGATCGTTTTTGATCTCAGTAATCCTCATGAAGTAGGATTGAATATTTTCATTTCTTCCTTTCTTTATATCCTTCAGCTTGTTCTTGAGGAAAAGAATTTGATTTGCATTGCTAGATATGAACATGCCAACCAACTTGTCATATATCACGTTTGATGTGTTCAAATCGGAAATGTAAGCAACTAAATCCTTATGAATAGAATCCTTGATGATCTTCTTGACTTTGACTTCACCCTTCTTGTACTTGCTCTTAGTACCAGCCGGTGCATTAGGAGGTTCTGAAATCTTTCCTTGCACATAATCCATCACATCTTGCTCTTCTAATGTCAAATCAAGAGACATCTTCCATGCATGATAATCAGACTTATCATGAAGCTTATCATCAAACTTGAAGTAGGATGTGGAGGCCATTGAGACTTGACTTTGATTAGTAATTTGCTCCTCTTAGTGATTGCTCTTCACTCTTGCTTGGGCTTTGTCTTCACCTTAGCTTCGATACCATGTTAATTTTAGGATAACAATGGTATGTTCTATGCTTAGAGCAATTTTACTTCAATTTTCTTTATTAGCCCAATATCATATCCAGTATAGCAATCACATTAACATGATAGTAAAATGCAGATAGAACATAAACAATAACAGTAGAAGACATGCCAACATAAGAGGACATAAGATATGGCACCAGCCAGGGACAAACCCCAATGTGGGGAAACCCTTGATCAATTCTTCTTATAATTCTTCAAAAGTTTAACAGAGAGAGAGAGTACAATTTACAATATTCACTTGCCCAAACTGGTCAGTGAAAACAACAAAAACAGAAAGCCCTAACCAAAAAGTCAATGCTGGTCAACGGGGCTGAAATTGACCTCCAAAACAGCTCGGTCAACCTTGGTCAACTTGGCCTCCAACAATAAGATAATGCAGCACAAAATAGTGCGAAAATAACTAGTCAAATCTGGTCAACAAAAGTCAACGCAGAAATCTGTACCTTTACTTCCTCCCGAGTGGAGCATGGTGCCCTTCATTGGCCTTAGTGGACATGTAGTTTGTCCTTAGCAATCTTGTAAAAGATCTTAGTCTAGAACTTGAACAATATCCAAATAACACTTTGAAAAAATTACAAGAACTTGAAAGCTCTTCAAGCTAGTTTTCTTATTGATCTCCAACAAACTGAAATGAGAGAGGTCTCGTCCTTATATAGATTACAATTCCTCTTCAATACAAGTGTAATACAATGTGCTTTGCTCAAACTATGGGCAATTACAAGTGGTTGAAGTCAGATAATGTTGAAAAATATGATTAGTAGGCATAAATGATCCATCCACAACCTCCAATACTAGAGCGCTCCTTAAGAAGGCCCATCCGCCAATTCCAATTCTAGAGCACTCCTTAAGAAGGCCCAAGATACAACAATCTAGGTCACAAGTGTTGTCACAGGGGGCTAAGAAATGTGCTCTCCTCAAGATACGATCAAGATCCATGAAGTGATGAAAGAAGCAACCAAGAGTCCAAAAGTCATAACACCCCTTTAACCAACTTGCATGAGTCAAGGGAATGGTTCAATCAAGTGACAAACATCTCAAAGAAGTGTGATGTTACCCACAAGTGTGGGACGTCCCACCAAAGCATTTGATGCATGATGGTATACAAGCGCCTCATCTAAGGCACTTATCTAGAAAATAGTGGTCAATGCCACATCACTATGTAACCAATATAACAACTTGTAACTACCATATCCAATTGTAACCATCTCCTAGAAGTGTTCCAACATCTTAATGTGAGTAGTGCATCAAATTGGGCAAGGAGCCTCTCTTTGAGTGATCCATGTGGCACATGTGATGATGTGGCATCCTCATCATCACTTAGTGCACCATGGTAGATCCCATTGAGGGGACATGTCTCAAGAAATTGACATAGATTCCAATGCCATCAAATATGGTAAAAAAACAAACAACTCCCAACATAATATCACGAGTCCTAAAGCACTATCACAAATCCCAAGGTAGAGGTACATGAATCCCAATGTGAGTTGCTCACTTGATGTGGTGAGTCCAACTTTCTTGAGAACGACCTTGTTACCCCCATTACCTTGTTAGCCATTACCAATGCATTTGATTGAGCTTGTTGGTGGTTTGCAAAGGGTACTTGCCTACTTTAATTGGTTGGTATCTCAATAGATTGCCTCCCTTCATTTAGATGCTCTCTCTGTTGAGAAATTTGGGGTAGCAATATAAGGGCTTCTTGTTTAATTTGATTTCTCCGTTGGTTGACAATTATGATTAATTATGTGTTCTTCTTACTTATTATTATTATTATCACCAAGTTAATTGCCAAAAACACAAAAACACAAGATATAGGTGTGTATAGCCATGGAAAAACCCCTATAAGAGGAAAACCTAGTCACAAACTCTTCCTACAATAGATTCAATTCAAAATGAGACATACTTGTCCTTGGACCAAAGACATAGACTTACTCCTTCCATCAAGTAAGCTCTCAACACATATAGTTATTTGTCTTCTTCTTCTCTGCAATTCTTGCATCTCACTCTTCTTTATTTCGACTTCATTTCTATATGAATATCATCACACATTCGGTTTCCCATGATAGACTTCGCTTGCCCAGACTTTCCTTCTTCAGACTTTCACATACTTCTTTTCTAGGTCGAATTGCAGAGATGTGTATGTCATCTGTCCCTTAAAAAGTCGAATTCATTACTTTATATAGTAGTTGGAGCATCCAATAATAAGCTGACTTGTGAATTGATGAAGAGGCTGACTTGTACACTGTTGAAGATAGTTGTCATGATGAGTTTGAGGCCGATTTGGGAGGAGGCTGATTTGGTGGAGGATAGATACAAAAATATCTTTTCTTTCTTGATCTAAAGGAGCCTAAGAAGGGTCTCTTTACAATAATGACGTCAACCAAAAATCCTAGAGCACACAATCGGTGCTATGACCTATCGACCATTGACCCAAGCATGAAACCCATGCTTTAATAAGTCTATAAAATTTTTCTTTTGACAAATATATTACATCACGACTCGAGTACAGTTATGAAAACCGACACTAGTTACATTCTTCAACACTCACTCTTAACTAGGGAGGTATTCATAATTACATACATATGAAGGTACATGGAAGTTCTCAAAATGAAATGAACTACGAAGAGTTTTGGCACACTTAGTGCCTCAGACTAGATATCTGACTAGGGTTATCTATTCGGGTGGGACTAAGATGGACTCAAGCTTTGTGCTAGTTTAGGTACCATCAGGCTTACTTCCTAACCATCAACCCAGGGATATAGGTGCCTATCCAAGGTTAGAGCTCCATGACGAATGCCATCCTCCCACTTCAGGATCTAGACATCAACACATAGGCCGACCAAATGTCCTCCCAAGCATCTGCCATTAGATGTTTATCTCTCCCTAATAAATTAGATATATCCTTTTGTCTATGCATGCTTCCCACATGTTCATCCTTCTTTATGGAGAGATTTATCCGTTCAAACACAAACCTCAATCAACAATAAACTTTCAAATATATATACAAGTAAACACGAATCTTCGGGGTCCTCAATCATCCTGATGCCACTTATTCATATGCAAATTGTCGGAAGCTTTCTTCCTCTTTCACTCTTCAACAACATCAAATACACCCTTAGTTCATTGCAAATTTATTTCATTTATCTTCGATTTCTTCTTCAAGGTATCCATCATGACTATAATATGCCCTCCCTCTTAACTGGGGAGATGTACTCTTTTTATGCTCCCTCTTAACTTAGGGAGATCAACTTTTTCTTCATCTATAATATCAGAGAAACTTCAATCTTCTACAACTTCATTCTTTCTTACGGTGTCAAGGTCATCATTGATCATCATTCTTATAGCTTCCTCCATCATGCTTATCATTATTTTCAATTATGGACATCTTCAACATCTTGAAGATTATGTACTAGCCTACGGTGGTCTTCCAACTGTGCCGGCGAGGTGCAGCACCACGCCACACTTTCTTTTTAACAATACTTATGTGTGTGGACTACGCCTAATTCACAACCGATACTTAGTTTGTTTTTCGCAACCAAGTAAAATGCATTAAACCTTTATATCAATGAAGCCCATACTCATTCATTATCACAGCAATTATAAAACATCAATTGCAAGATATAAAGGGGAGGGCAACTCCCTAACAATCTGCCCAACAATATGTTATATATCAGTTTTTCAATAGTACAATGAGCTAGTGTGCTTGGCAAAATCCAAGCCAACACTTAGCCAAATTACAACACAAGGCAACCTGCCTTTACATACAGAATCTGCACCTTTATACCATGAGCGGGTGCCCACACACGGGTCACCAAGACGCTCGTACAACCCTGCACAATTCTGCACTTCAACCTGTTCCTCTCGGGATCCTTCCGAGAGATGACCTCTGTAGCAGCAACAGTGCTAAGAACCTGCATCATACCCACAGAAGCACCTTCATCTTTCGTACTAGATTGTGCTATGGCAGCCAACTTCAGTTTAGAGGGACAATTCTTCACCATTCTTATAGCTTCCTCCATCATGCTTATCATTATTTTCAATTACGGACATCTTCAACATCTTGAAGATTATGTACCAGCAATACTTAAATAGCAAGTACAACCAAGAGCAAATATACAAAGCATGATATTAACCATATCAAAATTAAGTCATCAAAACATTTAAACTTTAGTCATTTGATACCTAAACCTAGTTAGATTCATAACCAACAAATGTTGCATCTTTTTAGGTTTTAACAATATGCTAGGGTTTGTCATAAACCCTAGACTTCAATTACAAAGCCTTAGATAATATACTTTCAAGATAGACTTTGCTAGGGTTTTTGTTATAAACCCTAGATGCATTAGGATTTCATCATTGAAACTTATATCAATACTTAGATAAACCCTAAAAATAGATATTACTATATCAATGTTAGATATACAATAATTTCGATCAAGTTAGGGTTTCAATTGAGTGGAAGCATACATTCCTAGGGTTTCATTCCTAGGAACTCCTATTACAAAGGTTTTGCTTATAAACCCTAATTTACCAACCCTAGGAATTAGACTTATTAACAACAAACCATGGCTTAT
>APFE031431476.1:13006-36362 GCA_000404065.3 Pinus taeda
GTGACTGTTGGGCTTCTGAACCTACATAAGTTTGCTGGCCGACCTTGACAATTTGTCCATAATCAAAATAAATTCATAACTTCATTTGTACATTTCGGAATTAGATGATCTCTAGATCAATCCTACACCTCTCAGAGAGAGGAATCCAAGAAAAATACTAGCTGTCATAAATAAGATGACCCATGTGGAGTTTGGCTCTAGTTGCCAATTTTAACACGTACCTTTAGGTTAGGGTTTTTACAGTGAACCATAAGAGTTAGGGTTCCACAAGAATGATCAAATGATAATATAATGAGGGTAGATTAAATTTAATGATTAATTACCCTAACAAGAATCTTTATGATTCAAAACCCTGAAGATGAGATAGTTAGTAATACACGACATTAAACATAATTTTAATGAGGAAGTTTTTGCAAATCTAACAATCATAGACATACCTGAAGTTGTTCGTTTTACAAACCTTGTAAGGTGCTCCATCTTAATTTCTATACCTGCAATACTTAATGACCAGTACAACTAGGCAAAAAGTGATGTCAATTTATCTAACTATACTTTCAATTACAAACTTAAGAGTTATCTAGTAATTGTCAATATGATGCATACTACCAATCCTAAAACAAGAAGAATATGCTATACGTACGTATCTTACGTACCTTTGCCTTTGAGCTTGTTTTCCTTTTGCACACTTAAAACAAATTGTTAGATAACCAAAACATGAAGAGTAAAGGCAATACTTACCTGAATGGGGTGTAGACGATTTCTTTTGATAGATACAAGGTTCATTACATAATCTAATCTGCTAGCTTATCTTGTTTCATGGTGCCTTTTGGTTCATTCCTATCCACCATTAATCATGATAACTAAATCTATCTTTTACTAGGCTATGCTGTAGTACTTTGAAGTTTTCTATGGAAGATTCATTGATTTTGGCAGCTTGCTTTTTCCTTTTACTAGATGGCTAACTATCTTGAAAAGGCTCATTAGGTATGAATACCCATCTTTGATATTGTAACTCTCACAGTTTGAACAAGGTGATAGAGGCTTCAAATGCTCAGATTATTTGGTAACTAGTCCTATAGGAGGTTTCGACATCTTTGATTTTATGGAGGATATATATATATATATATATACAATATATATACAGTATATATATATATAAGCAGAGATGCCAACATAAGATTGCAAACATGGATGCCACTGCAGATGTAATACAATGATAATACCACTACAACTGAGCCCTACAACACATATCTATGATGCCATACATATAACGGTGCGGAGGATGATGCATAACACAGAGGTGCCATACGTACAAAACCAAGCATTCATACTACCATACGATGCCAACCATTCATAATATGGCAACCATACATACTATACATACTGCAAATTGAGGTCATACTAGAACAAGCAATGTGAAACTTACGAGACTGTTATCATAATGTAAGACTAAGGACAAAGTATTGATGTCATCCAAAGTCAAAATCACTGTGTATTGAAGCCAAATAAATCGTAGAAATTTAAGCCATATATATTGATGCCGAGAGATCGTATCTATAGTGTTGCGAGACCAATATCAAGGTGATATTCAAAACAGAGGTGCGAGACGGTGAAATCGGTCCTAGACCATATAAGGGCAAGAGTATAATGTCGAGAGAGTTGTAACATACATGATAGGCCCTAAGGGAGAATATATATTGTCAAGAACAAGAGTCATCCATGCAAGAGAGGGAGAGATCTGAATCTATTCAAATATATATAGCGATGGCTTTGAATCGCTGAGCATAATAGAAAGTGAGCCATTGCATATTGAAAAGAAGACATGAATATGTGATGTTATTGAGTGCGAGCTAGAATAATTATTTTAGAACATGCCTCTACAACTTATTTATGTCTTGAAGCCTTTTATTGCTTGACATGATTTTCTGACTGCCCTAATGCTAATGAACTAATAAGCTCTAATACCATGTTGAGAAATCTAGGTTAGCAATATAAGGGCTTCTTGTTTAATTTGATTTCTCCATTGCTTAACAATTACTTGTGATTAATTATTTGTTCTTCTTAGTTATTGTTCTTATTATCATCAAGTTAATTGCCAAAAACACAAACACAAGATATAGGCACACAGCTAGTTCAAAACCCCTATAAGAGGAAAACCTAGTCACATACTCTTCCTATAGTAGATTCAATTCAAAATGAGACATACCTGTCCTTGGACCAAAGACATAGTTTTAATCCTTCCACCAAGTCAGCCCTCAACACATGTAGTTATTTGTCTTCTCTACAATTCCTGCATCTCACTCTGCTTTATTTTAGCTTCCTTCATTAGTATATGAGTAGCATCACAAATTCGGTTTCCCATGACATACTTCACTTGCCCAGCGTTTCCTTCTTCAGACTTTCGCATACTTCTTTTTTAGGTAGAATTGCAAAGATGTGTATGTCATCTGTCCCTTAAAAGGTCGAATTCATTCCTTTATATAGTAGTTGGAGCATCCAATAATAAGCCGACTTGTCAATTGATGAAGAGGTAGAGTTATACACTGTTTTTGATCGTTGTCATGATGAGTTTGAGGTCGACTTGAGAGGAGTCTGACTTGGTGGAGGATAGATACAAAAATAATTTTTGTTTCTTGATCAAAAGGAGCCTAAGAAGGGTCTCTTTACAATAATGGCTTTGATTTTGACTCAACCAAAAATCCTAGAGCACACAATGGGTTCTATGACCTATTGACCATTGACCCAAGCATGAAACCCATGCTTCAATAACTCAATAATTTTTTTTTTGACAAATATATTACATGATGACTCAAGTACAATTATGAAGACCGATACTAGTTACATTCTTCAACAAACTCCTTTGTCAACTCTCGCTGAATAGGTTGGAGTTGAATAGGATAATTATAGAGGAGATCATTTGAGAATATATCGGGTTTACTTGTGTCTACCCACTTGGCAAGCTAAGCCCCAAGGTGGTCTTTTATTTAGTAGCACTTTTGGATTTGAGAGATGGCTTTATTGTCTGCCCCATACACTTTTTGACATTGGATACAGGTTATTTAGATCCTCTTGGGTGTTTTTGGGTTGGATTTTATTGTCTTTGTGTTGAAACCGACCACCATGTCACTTGAGGAGATAAGATTTTCTAGGTTTGTCATCTTCATTAGGTAGGGATGGAGGAGCATTTCATCTTTACGTGCCCCATCTGCTTGTAGATTAGAGGATGACTTTTCTATCTTTCAGGGAGTCTATGATCTCTGTATCCTCTTTCATCTTCTTCCTGGACTAGAGATGGTTGGCAGTGGGCACTATACGTGAGGGGGAATTTGGGCTTAAATCTTGTGTAGTTCACCAATCCTAGCTTAACTGGACCTCGTCTAACTGATGATTGCCTTTTTGAGGTGCTTCTAACAAATAGAGGTACCAAGAGACAAACAAATAACATACTACTTCAACCATTAGATCTATGACCATAGGAGGCCTTTTGTGCTTCATCGACAAGACCCTTGCAATCATGTCGCAATAAATCCCAAGACAACTCACTTCACACCTTTTGTTAGAATGCCTCCTAGATTTCAAACACGAGTTGTAGGACCTTGACAATGAGACATGCCACAAACTAGATCTTCATGCTCATCTAGTTCATCTAACCAATCATTTATCAAGAGTTTCTTCCATATGCTCTCGAATAGTAGGAGAGATTGCATCAAAGGAAGTTGATCACCCCCTAAGCTAGCCATCCCGTCCAACTAGACATGTTTCAAATGCTTCATCTTTGCAAACTTGGATGGTAAGAGAGATTGCACTAGGGGTGGTTGATTGCCACCGAGGTGAGCCTTTACCCTTGGTATTTTTGGTGTTTTATTCGTTTCTCTACAAAGCTTACGCATATCTGCACTATTGATTTGTTTCCCTGCTCCATGCTTTAAAGTTTTGATATAGGTCTTTTCCAATGTAGGTTAGTTTTGCTTATATCATGTATTTCTAGGATCAGTTGTTGTGCTACCACATTGTATCTCACACTATTGTTCTAGTTAGTCCCATTGATATATTTAAGGTCTTTTGTTGGACATTAATAAAATTACCTTCTCTTATGTCATCTATTTTAGAGGTTTAGAGTTGTTGGCATTTTTGAGAGCCTCCTGGAAACTATCATGTCTCTGTACAAATTTTTCTTGGATTGTCTTTGTACAATACATGGAATGTTAGATTTCATTAGGAGCACTATTGAGGTCAAACAATGGCTTTCGCTATCTCCCTCCTTGTTTGAGATTTACATTGATGAGTTGGAATCATTCCTTTATGGCCTTATTCAAAATGGTGATGGGTGCTTTTTCGACCTTGTTGATATCTTTATTCTTGTCATTGATGATGCGATCCTCTTACTCTCTTCCTTAGAGGGTTTGTAGATATTTTCAGATATAATGGTCCTCTTCTATGACATTCAACTGTGGATGGTCAACTTGGGTAAAACCAAGGTTATGATCTTCAACGAGTTGAAAAAAGTAATTTTAGATTACCATTTGTTATTTGGAGGTGATTGAGATTACTAGCTCATACACCTACATTGTGGTTTAGTTCTTAAACTTGTTCTCGTTTGAGCTACACTCTCAACCCTCATGTTAGCAAAGGCTATGGATCGTTAACCTTGCTCGGGAGATTGTGCTTACAAAAGAAGCATCTCATTTGAGATGTCTGTCATGGATTCCAATATCTAGCCCATAATTCTTTACAATTCAAAGGTATAGGAACCTTGTTTGTTATAGTTTGACTAGGCCATGTTGAGAAGGTGCAAATACTTCTTCCATCTATGTTTCATTAAATGCAAGCAAACATAATCCACTCCCATCATTCTTAGTGATTTTGGTGTTGCCCCCCTTTGCCTTAACATTATTTGCATCCTGGTCTCACTTCTCCATAGTGTTTGGGCTATGGCAACTCAGTGGTAGGTAGGGTCTAGCATTCATGCCTAGCCTATTGCTCATTAGTGCCCATTTCTTTGGCTAATCCTTCTTGATGGGCTCATGCTTGTTTTGTGGCGGTTTTAGATATTTTGCAGTATGTGGGTATTTGATAGACCACCTCTCCCCATTTAGATACTCAACTAGTGCGCTTGGTTGCCTCCTGCCTTGGGCAATTTTGAGTGGTTTCATATACACTTTGGGTGGATATATACATTGGTTAGATAAGATCTACTAGTTATGCCATCTTTGAGAGGTTGAGACTAGGAGCATATCATGTTTCATTGCTCCCTTTATTATGTGACTCAAGGATGTTTTTCATTGTCTTTAGGCAATCAAGGGCACCTTCCCTTTGTATCCTTACTAAGGATGCTTGGCCCTTTACACACAATAGGCATTTAGTCTCAAATTCTTCGACCACCTCATAGACCAATGTCTTGTTAGATATAGAATTATTTTTTCTCATTGCTTTCATTTGCCATGGGTACCAAGAGATAACTCATTAGTAGTATGGCTCTTGGTCATAGTTCAATGTTGAGGTTGACGAACTATTCCTACTTCTTAGAAACCTTATGGACATTGGATACCATAGTAGTAGTTAGACAAAGTCATCTAGGCATCTATGGTGTGCAATCATGTCTAGGCAACAACACAATGCACTATCCAATTTATCTTCTAGCTCATTTTCTAAACAACATTCTATCTAGAGTTTCTTCCATTTTGCCTCTAATATTGTGGGATTGATTGGTAGTATATCCTAATTTGCTTGCTTTTAGAGCACATGTTTTTGGTCTTAGCTCAGAGTAGTACCTCACTAATTTTATTTTATTTTTTATTGATTTAATTTGTACTTAAAGCATTTTGCTTTATTTAGGTATTGTCTTCTATGCCCCCACTGTGTTTAGACACATTTATACTCAACAATCCCATTGACCTAATCATGTAATTTGTCGGACGTTAATAAAATTATCTTATCTTGTCTCTTTTTGCCTATGATTCACACATTGTCATCTATTTATTTACGAAGGGTATGTGGTGCTTTTGAGTGTTGAAATTCAACGCATTTTGGGTTGGATTTGTCTTGAAATGCGCTACACGATGGAAGCATAACATCATTTACCTGGAACCAACAACCATTCCATAATAAAATGGTAAGGGAAGCGATATGGCCAAGGCCATACAAGGTAAGGTAGTATTTTTAATGTCCAACAAATAACTAAGAGAAAGGGACAATGGAACTAGAAAGTACAATTAGTCTATAATAGACTATAGGAGGGTCTAGAAAACTCCCAGATGCTATAAAACTAACAAAAATAGAAAGAATAGAACTAAACAATCAAAGAGACAAGCAAGCTATAGGTACAATAGAGGAAAACCTTATGAGGTACAAGGCTAATGGACATGAAAAGTGACCTAAAGGCCAATGAAAGAAATAGTGAGTAAACACTGTATAACTAGGAAACTTAGGTGGCACATACCCATAAATTGATACAATTTATACACTGGCATTGGAAAGCCTAAAGTAGGGGTGCTCTTATGAGCTAATATGAATATGCAACCTTTGTTGTGGAGGACTAGAGAAGGCATCTTTGTTATAGTCTTCGATTGATGATGATTATTGTGGTGTACAAATAAGATACATTGACTTTAGTTAGAATGGTTTTGTCAGTGAAAAAGTATATATATATATATATATATATATATATATGACAAAGTCATGTTGCATGTGTGTTATTTGCCATATCTTTTTCCTTAATTAGGAGTCAAACTCAAACTATTTATCTATTGGGTGACCCCCATAATCTTTGAAATTTTGGGACAATAGTTCAAGGATGTGGCAAAACCATTCCAATTTTATTGTGTGACAGTAGAGCCCACTCATTGCCTAGTGTCTTCTTCATATTGAAGGCCAACACCCCCAAATACCCTCCATTTTTCCTGTCACATCCCTTTTGTTATTGAGCTACATATCCCCCAACTTCCATTCATAAAGTGTAAAGATAGCAATAAAGTGAATAGACAAGCTTAGTAGGTGTACTAAGGAAGCTCTTTGTAAGTGTATGAGACCCTATATTCAATTGAGACTTCGTGGAAGATTATGTACTTCTCATTCGAAGGCCAGCTATTTAATTTAGTCACACTTACAAGTTGCACTTAGTAACCATCAAATATATGCCGATAGAGCCCCGAAAGTGAGCACACCGACATCTTGCTATTTGCTTGGTTACCCTTATCCAGAAGCAGATTAATAGCCATATATATAGTGCCAAGGGTAATGAGGGTAGTATGATCCACAATGATAAGAATACAAGGGAGATGTTGCAACATTTTTTGATTGGATTACCATTATGTACATCATCGAGGCCACATTAAATGGTATCCTTGTTTTGGAATTTTTTGTTTGAAGTCATGTCAAAGGTGTTTAAAGTCTTGGAGCTTTGTGTCATACTATTTTGTTTACTATAGGAGAGAGATTGGAGTCAATGATATTACTGAGAAATTTGTTGACAGTGTCATTTTGGACTTTTTTTTCCATTACCTATGTGGGGGACTATGCGGATTAAAAGATTAAATTTTGCTTTTATTTGGACAACAAGATTTTGCTTTGTCACACCACTTTTTTGGGTATGGTTATGTTAAGTTTTAACATATTGAGGTTATGTGAAAAGTGAAGTGAGTTCTTTGTTGACAGTTATCACTCAGACAAGAACTTTTGCACATGTTCAGTGTGAACGCACAAGAGATAGTTAGGATATTTTCAAAAAGCAATTCTACTTTGTAATTCAGCTTGGTAAAAAAATGATGAAAATCTTATATTTAGTAGTTGAGTCTAAAATTGTATCTCATGCATGACTTGGAGTAATGTTAAATAAATTCTTTGCTAAAATTCTAAAGACAGCATGGTAGAGGCTTTGAACACAAATGAGCAATTGAGCAGGTTAAGTGACATAGAGGGAGATAGTGCAGGGAGCTAGGAAAGATGTGTTTTTGGGACGGGTAGTGTGTAGTCCCATACAATGTGCAGAACAGTTTTGTACAGATGTACAAAGAAACACCATACAAATTC
Source organism: Pinus taeda (assembly GCA_000404065.3). NCBI lineage: Eukaryota > Viridiplantae > Streptophyta > Pinopsida > Pinales > Pinaceae > Pinus > Pinus taeda. Next base: position 21,035 of record APFE031431476.1, read on the forward strand.
ATACAATCGTACACATGTGCACAATAGTGTTACAATTCTTTCAGCAGGGTCATGCAACAAAGAATTGTTATTTTACATGTTTCAATAGTTGTACATCTCAAGCAGCATGTAAAATCCTAGGTTTGCTGTGATTTTGGCAGGGAGCTAGGAAAGATGTGTTTTTGTGTAGTGTGTAGTCCCATACAATGTGCAGAACAGTTTTGTACAGATGTACAAAAGAAACATTGTACGAATTCATACAATCATACAAATGTGCACGATAGTGTTACAATTCTTTCAGCAGGGTCATACAACAAAGAATTGTTATTTACGTGTTTCAATAGTTGTACATCTCAAGCAGCATGTAAAATCCTAGGTTTGCGGTGATTTTGGCAGCCGTATGGTGCTCTATTTTTGCACAGCATGTGGAGGTTTTTTGTAAGTTTTTTGAGGGAATGGAAAGCTAAGTTGAAGCAGTATTTCCATGTGTGCGAGAAATTAATTTTTATGCCTCAGTCATTTAATTTTCAGTTATTGTGTGATTGATGCTATGGTCTGAAATTTAACTACAACATTGATTAATTTCAACAATCTACTTGTTTGATTGAGATCACAAGGACATTAGTCACGCAGGTCTTGAAGTTCTTACATAGTATTAGAGCATGATCCCTAATTGAGATTCTCAGGGATTTGCTTTAGTAAATCTATTGCTTGGGAGAAGGACCAACTTTAAGAGAATTTTTAAGTTTTATTTTTCAATTTGAGAGTTTGTGCAATAGATCTCAGAGATGGTAGCAATGTACCTACTGTTTGAGGACAGGTTGGATGGTTTCTTGAATTTCCTAGCATGGAAGGTGAGGATTACACTATTACTAAAAGAGAATAATCTCTGGGATATTGTCAAGGATGTTGTGACTCCACCTACAAGTCCATAGTACTAGGTAACTGACAACAAAACGAAAGTGAAGGCAACCTAAGAATATGACAAGGGAGATATTCGATGCCCTGGTTAGTCTTTACATGAGCTCGAACATAAATAGGAAGATGATATTGTAAAACAAACTTAGATCCATAGAGATGACCGATTAGACATAGGCCCTTATCACCTTATGAAGATCACATACGGTAAGGGAAAGAGTAAGAGTCAACGTCATAGCTAGAAAAGAATGGCTTGAGTAAAATCAAGTGCTTCATTTGTTATAAGCATAGTCATTATGCGTAATAGTGTCCAGGGAAGAAGGGTAAAGAGAAGCCTCTACAAAAAATGAACGAGATTGCTATCAGGGCGAGAATGATTTCTCGATGATATCTTGCCTTTCTACCAACATGATTTCGAGGGATCTTCTGTATGTGGATAGTTGAGCATCTTCACATATGATATCAACCCAATAATTATTTTATAGTTTGAAGAAGCAAAATTGAGGATTATAGGTTGAATTTGTGGTGATGATGCTAAGCTATTAGCTAGAGTTGGCACTATTCCCTTCCAACTCGAGTCAAGTAATTCTTTAGATTTTGATGATATCTTCTTTGTTTTAGGTCTTAGGAAAAAATGCTTTCACCTTTGGTCATGGAGGATAACGGCTTTGCAATGGAGCTCAAGAAACAATAGCTCCTGATTAAAATGAAAATTTCTAGCCGAGATATAACAAAGGTGATAAAGTTTAGAGAAGGTAATTTGTATAGGTTGTAGTGTGAAGATGTTGGATCTTTGGTGCATAATATTGACAACATGTGTGAATTGTGGCACCTACATCATTGGGCATTGCTTGTTCAAAAGGAGATAGTCACAGGTCTTCTAGAGTTTACTATTGATTAACATGGTGTGTGCAGGGGATGCATGTTTGGCAAACTTTACTTGGTTGTTTTCCCAAACAACAAGCACAGGTCTAAAGGGATCCTAGACCTAGTACATTTAGATGTTTATGGATGAATGGAAGTAGCGTCAATAAGAGGAAGCGTGCAATATGTTTCCTTTATTGATGTTTTTTGTTACAAAGCTTCTATCTACTTTTTAAAGACCAATGATGAGGTCTTTCATAGTTTTCAGTAGTTTAAACTCTAGTTTTAAATTAGATAGGGAGGAAGATCAAAGTCTTGATATCAGACATTTGGGGAGAATATACTTCCAAGGAGTTTGAGGGTTTCTGCAAAGAGGCATGAATCAAGGGTGAGTTAACAATTCCATACAACCCATAATAGAATGTGGTTGTAGAGTGGAAGAATCAATCCATCATAGGTGTTGCTAAGGCCATGATACATGACCAAGACTTGCCAATGTTTCTTTGGGCAAAGACATGCAACACAATATTCTACATCCAAAATTAGTGTCCTCATGGAGTCTTGGAGAAGAAGACACCAGAGGAGGCTTTTATTGATGTGAAGCTAGAGCTGAGTCATGTCCACATCTTTGGTTGTCCAATTTTTGTGTATGTATCGATAATGAAGAGGATCAAGTTGGAGCCCTTGAACATGAAGGCTTAATTTGTGGGTCACAATGAGATATTCAAAGGCTTTCGAGGTCCATATTCCAGAGCAAATTGACACAATATTGAGTCAATATGTAAAGTGTGAGAAAATCTTTCCAATGACGAAGTTCCTTGAGGCTAATCCAATGATAGAGGATGAGAAGTAGAAAGATTCAAAGTTTGAGAATGATTTCTAGGGTAATACATAATGTTTTGGTGAAGTGGGGAAGACAAGGTCCCCTTCTACTTTTGTTAGGACTCAGGAGGCCTTGGTTTTTTGGTTAGGCATTGAGGGATGCTTAAGTGCACGTTGAAACTTGAGACTCATAGGAGCATTTTCAGACAGAGTAGATCTCCAAAAAAGTTTCTAGACTATATGGCATCAATGTGCAACTTTCTAGATCCCAAGACTTCTTGTCTGCCAGAGGCAACATACCAAGACTAAAGTGGAAGTTAGCACACCATCATAATGACGTTTGGGACATAGTGCTAAAACTAGAGTGGAAGTTAGTTGTGAGTTTTAGGTGGCTCCACAAAATTAAGCATGTTGTAGATTGCAACTTTAAGGAGTTAAAAGCGAGGTTTGTGACTAGAGGGTTTCTCTAGAGAGAGTGAGTGAACTACGAGGAGACATTTGCTCCAATTGCTAGGGACGATTTGTGTTAGAGTTGTTATGGAGGATAAATCAAATGGGTTTCAAGACAACATTCCTTAGTGGGACCATTGAGGAAAAAATATACAAAGAGAAACCTCAGGGCTTTGAAGTAGATGGGATGGAGTATGATATGTGTAGGCTTAAGAAAATCTTGTTGTATGGGCTCAAGTAGGCATTGAGAGTGTTGTATTTTAGAATTGATGGACATTTGAGTATGGGCTTCACCAAAAGTGAAGCAAAGTCTAACTTATATTATGTATTTGTTGTATGTAGATGACTCGTTTTTGGCAGGTGCAGAGGTCTTTATAGGGTGCTAAGAAAACATGGTATCTAAGTTCGAGATGAAGGGCATCATCTTAATGCCATACTTCTTGGGGTTGGAGGTTTGGTAGAGACTAAGGGAGATTTTCCTTGGGCAAGATAAGTATGTAGTTAAGATCTTGAAGATGTTTTAGATGGAAGATTGCAAACCCATGATCAAACCCATAAAGATGGTGGCAATTTCAAATTTAGAGTTGGTGGATCCCATGATATACAAGTCGCTGGTAGGTTCCTTAATGTATTTGGTCAACATTAGGCTGGATATATGTTTTGTAGTGAACATATTGAGTCAGTTGATGGTTGAGCCAAGGTAGGAGCATTGGGTAGTAGCAAAACATGTGCTTAGGCATTTGAGGGGCACAATGGAGTATGATTTGAGATACCTTGGAGATGGTAATGTGAAGTTGTAGGCTTATTTGGATTTAGAGTGGATAGGTACTGTAGTAGAGAGGAAGACCACCTTTGGCTGTTGCTTCAGCTTGGGATCGAGGATGGTATCATGGTTCAATAGGAAGTGGTCTTCTATGACACTTAACTCAGTAGAGGTAGAAAACATGGTGACTAATATTGCTAGTTGTGAGGCCATTTGGTTTCACAAATTACTTGTAGGGTTGTTTGATTAGGAGTTGGAGACTACAATCATCTAATGTGATAATTAGAATTGTATCAAACTCTTTGATAACTCAGTGTTTCATGACAGGTCTAAGCATCAAAATATATATCACTTGTATGAGACAATGTTTAGAAGGGAACAATGAAGCTCCAAAGTATTCCTACAGATCAATAGGTAGTTGATGTTTTGTCCAAGCCCTTGGAAAAGGGAGGTTTGTAGCGTTTAGAGACAAACTTGGATTAGTGCGGAATTACTTCCTCACTAAGAGGGTGTGTTGAGATTATAGCCTAGACAAGAACTTCCATAAATGTTCAAGGTGAACACACAATAAGTGAAAGTCTTATATTTTCCAGTCGAGTTTAAAATTGTAGCTCATGTGTGACATATACTTTGATTAATATTAAAAATAGATTATCCTCTAAAAGTATAAAGATAGGACAAGGTATAGCCTTTGAACACACGAGTAGTTGAGTAGGTTGAGTGGTAGAGAAAGGGAGAGAGTGCATGCAGCCAAGGAATAAGCGTTTTTGTGCAGTTCATCGTCCCATATAGTTCATATGCTATTCGTATAGTTGTATGGAATATGCATAACAATGTTGTACATTCGCTATATGCATTTTGTACAATAGAGAATTGTCATTTTTGTTTTTTCCAACAATTGTACCTCTTAAGCAACATGTAAAAGGTCAAGTTCAAGGTGATTTTTGTAACTATGTAGTGCTGTTTTTTGGGCAACATGTGGAGGTTTCCTTTTTTCAAAGGAATGAAAAGTTGGTTAATGAGTAAATAACTGTGTGAGAGAAATTATTTTTGATGCTTCCATTGTTTATTTTCTATCTATTGTGTGATTGATGTTATGGTTTGAAATTTAATTTCAACATTGATTATATTTTGTATTTGCTTCTTTTATTGAGATCATAAGGACATTTGTCACTTCGGCCTTTAAATTCTCACATTTTTGGTATGAAAGGTATTAAACATCTGTCCTTTCCCTTTTCTACCATATCAATGTCGAGGATGGAGATCTCAACACTTTGATCTTTTTAGTTGTTTGATTTTTGTTTGGGTAAACAAGGTATTCCATTCAAGACAAACACCTACAATAACCATTCACATAACGAGATCAAAGATCAACACCAATATTTTTACGATGGTTAAAACCCTCTAAGAGGGAAACAATCCATGATCCCAACCAACTATTGAATGGCGTTGTCATTGATGCCAACATTGGTTCTTGAACGCTTCTAATATTTGTCTGGATTGCAGTTGTTGAAGCTCCAATGGTCAAGAAATCCTAGAAAGTCCTAGATGCCCTACTCTTGTTGATGACTTTGATGATGAAGATCAGTGGGTTTGATCCTAATATCACCATCATTGGATGCTCATCATCATGCCGATTCCGATGGTATGTGGCACGCCATGAGGTTCCTCATGGTTCGAAAGATATGCCCTTCGGAAGGTCAAAGCCCCCTTGTTGTGCTCGAAATCCCCAAAGGAGATGATGTGGCAATTTCTTTTTAGGCAACAAAATAATCAAATGATGAGGCCAAGAAGGACACTTGTCTAAGATTTAAATTAAATTTTTTTTGAAGTTTGTTCCATGAGTACAAGGGTTTTTGGGACCAAGCCTAATTCAAATCAAATTCGAAAGATGGTTCCCTCCGTTATGAAATTTAGCCTCAACCAAATAATTCAGAATTTGGAAATTTTCCCTCCATTTGAATTTCGGCTAGCACCTCCTAGAAAGACCTCTAGAGTCTAGACATTATAAAAGGATGCTTCCTCTCTGCTCAAAGGCAAGCAATTCTTGACGCTAATCTTGCAAAAGAACTTTTGAGATATCCTTGCGGCCCTATGGAATCCTAAAAATCTACTTCGAGAGGTCGAATATCTGGAAAAGTTTTTTGGATTCTGGTTTATTTGTTGGGCAGGGTTTCGTTGGGTTTTCGAATTTGTCTTGTAGGTGGAAATTCACATGTTAACTTCATTATTCTAGGTACTATTGCAACTTCTCAGGTCCTCCACAAAATACTCCACAAAATACAGGCATTTAAATGTCTAATGTCCTATAGCCCTGGACAATCTTGAAAGTTCTGGTTCTACTTCTCCAATTATGAGCATCAAAACCCTTATTGTGGATTATTCATTCATCATCTAAAGCTTTGAAAAATCGCATGAAGGGAATTGTAAGACGTTTTGGGGTTATTCCTTTTCTTCATTGTTTCCTTTTCCAAAGAAAAAATCAGTAACCTTTTATTAAAAATATAATGAAAAGTTACACTTTTAAATTCAGCTGCCGCAAGGGCACTAGTGCTACGTTAGAAGACTAACGCGAACAGAGAGAAAGGGAAAAAGGGAGAAAAAGCCCCAGCAGTGAGCTAAACACATGCATCAAGTTTTCCGCCCCTTTTTCTTTTCGACCTTGCGCCACTCACCTAGAGTGGGCTCGGTCGAAACAATGACTAACTGAGATGGATCGGTCATCTGCCCTGATTCTTTGTCTGAGTCTGATGTCTCTGAATGGTGTTGTCGTTTATTGCCTCCTGAGTTCTGATCCACATTTTTCATCTCTGTTTTGTCATTCTGGGTCTCTACCTGATTTGAATGTGGCTGAGGATCCTTGTTAGCTGCTGAATTTTCCTTCTGATTTTCTGTTTCAAACTCCTCAGTGGTGATATCATCTTCCTCTGCCTTTGTTTCTTCCTCTTCTGTTACCGAAGGGGCCTTCTTTCTTGCTGTTCTCCTGTTTAAGACTTCATCTAAATTCTGCCATCCTCTGGGCTTCCTTTGTTGTGGCTTGCTCTTGCTGGGACATGCTTTGAGCAAATGACCTGTTTGTTGACACCCCCTGCACCTGAATGCTGTATTCTCATAGTCCAAGGGCTGTTTCCATTGAGTATTGTTAAAGTTCAGGAAAATGCTTTCTGATAGGCCTTGACTAAGATCTACCTCGACGCATATCCTAGCAAAGGTGAAAATTCCTTTTAAATGCCTATCTGTATCAATCTTTAACATTTTCCCAAGGGTATTCCCTATGGCTGTTAAAGTCCTGAAGTGCCAAAAGTGTAAAGGTAAGTTATGCAGTCTTACCCATACTGGCATCCTTGATACCACTGTGGTGTTTGCGTCGAACTCTGGAAACCATGGGGTGACAAATAAACCCGCACTGCCCCAGAACCATGGTCCTTCATTGAGAATTTTTTCCTTTTCTTCAACTTCAAGGAAAATAACAATGAAAAAACCCTTCGAACAGAGGTGGATCTGGCAGTTTTTTGTCCAGATCGTGTGGATCCAGTCATACAGGGCCTCAGTTTTAGGCCAGAAACCGTTAAATCTACAAATAACAGCTTTTTTTTCCAGATTTGAGAAAATGCATTGTACCTCTGGAAGATCCAGCGCGATGGATGGGCTTTCTGGTATTTGATCCACTATATACTGCCCTGGCGATGGACTGACTACTGCAGGTTCTTTCCCCTTTGCTGGTGCTTTCCCTTTGGCTGCATCACGATATGTGCCTGTGGGTTTTGATGAAGAACCCTTTGACCCACCTCGCAAACGATGGTTGAGGGTGATTGTTGAATCCTGGGCTACCCTGAAATGCTGGACAGTGAGATGATCCTGCAAACAAACCCCATAAAATATTAAATTTTGAAGGGCAACTGGAATGCCCAGTTTATCTTGGATTTTCTCTTTGAGCTCCAGAACCCTCATGCCTCCCCAGATTTGTAGGCATAAGTGTCTGCCTTCTGTGGTTCTGAGGAAAATTTGGTACGCTGCATCATCGAGGAGGGGGGCTTTGAAGCACTGCGATACCCGGCCACGACACCTTCCCCTTTCTGGATCCGCAACTTTTTCGATCAATGTTTGCCCTGGGATCTTGTAGAAGGGCTTTGTTTTTTTCCCTCTGATCTCGGCACTGTTTGGAGCACTTGGGCTTTTATATTCGGCCCTGATCTGCAATCTATGAGGATAAAGGAGCCCGGATCTGAACCGGTCTGCCTCTGCATGCCAAGAAAGGGCCGAGGAACGCAGACTGGGTATAAACCCCAAGAAGAAACCGTCCGCGCAGAGGAGCGGATCACCCGGAAATTTAGCAGGGATCGATTGATATGAATCATAAATCCCCAGACTATGCAAAGGGGGTTCCAGAAAAGCCTTGAGGAAAACGAAATGACCCATAGAAACGGAGAAAACCCCGGATACCTGACAGATTTGTTGCGAAACCCATGGTTCCTTTCTGGAAATGGTTCCAGACCAGTTCCAAGGTGTGGCATTGGTTTCTGAGTAACCCGCAGGCCGGCTCCAACGGGTTTTGGCAGCGATCAAAACAAAGGGAACAGCGGCATCGGTTGGACCAGCAACAACGGACCCGTCTGAAGAGACAATGGCGACTTCGAAAAGGCCTGTATCCTCCAGCAGAAATGTGAGGTCGGCGGCGGCAGGGGAAAAACCTGCATAAACCCTAAACTCAAATCCGCCCGCCATGGTTTTTCTTACTGATCTTAAATTTCAAATCTTGATTTGTGTTCTTCATTGTTTCCTTGTCACGCACAAGGCTGCTGATATGAAATTTGTTTTGATTGATTTAAAGCATGATTTCATAACCCGTGATGACATAAGTCCAAGGTTCTGGACGTTGGTGATTTGGTTGCAAGCATTGTCTTGGTCCAAATTGCTTGCTATGTTGTGCATTGATTGGTTATTTGATATGGTGCATAAGCATATAGAGAAAGACTATAAAATGTATGAATCAACTAATGAACAAGGTCACTATCTCATGTGCTAAAATAATGAGAATACTGAATTTGTTCATGGGGAAGAGCGATGTCATAAATGCTACAAGTACCAACTCGCCTCCAGGTTTTCACCTCAAACGCTTAGGTTATTTCTTTTACTCTATCCCAGGTACAAATGCTTGCCAGTTCATTCGTGCATCTTCTTAACAACATTGTTTGGTAGCATGGTAACCAATGCGATTCTTAGTGATAGAACTTTCGCTTCTGCTCTACACTCTTCTCAAATCCGCATCAAATAAGAGAATAGTGCGTGGTTTACCAAAACAATTTCAATGACATTGAATGCAAAGCATTAGGGAAGAAGACGCTGACTTGTGAGAGCCGCAAGAAAGGATGTTTCTTTCAACAGTCCTGCGTTGCATTGCAAACAACCATTGTCAAATTGACCTAGTTCGTTGATGGAAACCAAGGCCGTTGCAGTGATCGAATCATTGGTGTTTATTCCAATAGCAATCGAAAACAATGAGCTGCGAAAATTTGTGTATGATATAGTGAGGGTTTGGTTTTTGTGAAGTTTTTGTTGCCAAATAAACAACATCCTGTGGGTATAATTGACACATGAATTAAATAAAACAAGAGATTGGATGGATCGACAAGCTATGGTCATGTGAAAACGCACGTGGAGTTTGAATTAGGTTTGGGTCGACTTTTGGATAGGCATGTCAAAACCCACGTCTGTATTCATGTGGTTAGCCTACACAAAAGTGAAGTGGAAGTGAGACACATGTAGGTGTCGAACAATTAATATGTGTGTGTTTGTTGGCTCTCTGTTTGAAGTCATTGTGCAACAATTTTGTAGTATATACCTGGCATTGTAGGTTTGGAGTTTGACAACCATTAAATTAAGTGTTTATTTATTACTATTTTGTCACTTTGTTAACTAACTAAAGAATATCATTGTGTCAAATCTGTTGTGATAATTTGGGCATTCTGTAGAGTGGGACTTAAAAGGAGAAATCTGTATAACAATTAACTTGATACTTGTTTTGAATGGTTATTGGGAACTTTTGTGCTCACTTTTGAGCCAATTTGAAAATTAGAAGAAACTTCATGATTAATAGAAAGCATGAAAATTTATTTGACATACATTTGATGATTGGAATCTCTATTGTATGATCTTGAGAGTTGTAATGGATTTTGAATAGATGGCAGTGTGGCTAGTTTGATAATCTAGGTGGAGCAAGGCAGTGGCAACAATAGTAATTATTATCACTGTAATATGATGAGCAAAGGTCTCATAGTTAGACAAGACGATATAATTTGAGCAGAGCATTTGTGGTAGGGCACTTGACAAAGTCTTTTATTAGAGATAGAACAACAATATTGGTAGTAGTGTTATTCGTTGGTTGATCCACAAAAGCAGATTTAATTAAGCAAAGATTATATCATAGTCTGTTGTTCTATTGATTTTGAGCACACATGGATCCAATTTGAAAATTGTGAAACATGGTGTGCCGTGGTGAGCTGAAGTTTGGAGCCTTTAGGGCAAGTGGTAGCTTGCTGAATAGGGTGGTAGGGTGGTGCAAGGTAGGAGAGTGGAGTCTCCTTCAAGTTGGAGCCTGAGAACACTTCAGAGTAGCAGGGTGGTGCCAAGGCAGGTTGGAGCTTGCACATGGCGTTGGAGCATCTTTGCAATTGAAGTTGGTAAACAGGGTGTTGGAGCATCTTTTAGGTTGAAGCCTGTAAACCAAGGCATTGGAGCATCCTTTGTTGAAAATTGACAGCTCAACGATGAATTTCCTTAAATAAAATTTCATTTATGACAATTCTGGAGTGACTTTCTAAAATTTGAAAGTCATGTCTAACATCTCAAGTATGACTTTCCAAAAATAGTAAATCGCCTTGTATCAATCTGTAATCAAGTATAGTTGATGGAAAGTCACTCAACATATCATTAATCAATCCTAATAGTTCAATTTTGACTTAATTATAAAAATTATCATTACTATTATCGTTATCCTTATGAGACTATGATATTATTATCAAAAAGAAGAATCAAGTCACCTTACCTTCATTCTTTACAACCCTCCCTCCTTAATGTCTCACATGATTCTATGTTACTCTCTCTCGTACTCTCTCATTAAAGACTTGGCATATTCCTCTTACACACTCATTGAAGGCATATCGTAAAAGATTCCTCTTACACACACTTTAAAGCATATCTTACACTCTCTCTTAAATGCATAAGTTACAAATACGTGTACCTCTCCTTAAATGGCATTTGTTAATGGCATAAGTTACACTCGTCAAGGCATGCACGATTCCTTGAGTGAAGGCATGTATTGCCTCTCTCCATAATGGCTTAAGTTAGTCTTCCCTATTTGACATACGAGTTACTCTAAGACATGCTCCTCCTTTATGGCATGAATTCATTGCTTTTCCTATATATGTGCCTCATATCTTCTCCCCCCACTACTTGTGCATTATCATAGAAGGATTCAAAATTGAGAGAGAGTTGGAGAGACTTGAAGAAGATTGTGAGGAAGAGAGACTTGGAGAGTAAGAGCAGAACTTGAAGGGTGATTCAGTGTTTGCATGAACTGCTGCTATCAATGATCTTCATGTTACAACTTGTTCAAATTTTGGTGAACTTACTCATTCTTTTGATCTTTCATTGTACTTTGTATCTCTGTTGAACAATTGATATCTAATAGAAGAAGAATCTGGTTGGGTTTTCCCCTTGTGGTTTTTTACCTAATCACTCGACTTAAATTCTTTGTCTCATTTTGTTCTTGGCTATCTTCCTTTGTGCATTTAGTTTATGTTCTATCTACAATTGCTTAACTAATATTGCAGCGTAAAGAAGTTTTGTAATGAGTGATTGTTACAACATAAAACATCATATTTTGTCATGGTATCGGAACTTTGGTGAAGACAAGCCCAAGAAGATGGAGAGCTGTCACTTCTTGTTTGCTACAAAAATCTTACTTGCTGATGAAATCTTATTTTCTGCTCTTTTCATACTGTTGAAATCTTACTTGCTGCCCCTTTGAAGATCCTATTTGTTTTCCTTATTTGCTGTCCCATTTGTTGCTGAAATAAGGAGATCTTATTTGCTGTCCTATTTGTTTATAAAATAAGGAGATCTTATTTGCTATCCTATTTGCTATTGAAATTTGTTTGAGTTGATCAAGATGTCTTCTTCTAACTTCAACAATGAAGAGAAGCTGATTGATGCTTCAAATTTTGGTCCATGAAAGGCAAGGTTGGATATTACTCTTGAGGAGCATGATGTACTGAAATATGTTGAAGGTGAGGTAGAAGATCCACCATAAATTTGAATCCTACTATCGAGGCCAGATACAAGAAAGGAGAAGTCAAAGCTAAAAATATTATCCTTGATTCTCTTGGAGACCACCTCATCACCTATGTCTCCAACTTGAAGAAATGTAAGGAAATGTATGACAAACTGTTTGGAATGGATCAAGTAAACAACTTGAGTCAAATCCTTGCTTTGAAGAGTCAACTCAAGTTCATTAAGATGAACAAAGGAAAGACCATTCAAGCATACTTCATGAGGATATAAAAAATCAAGTATCAACCATCAATAGTTGATGAAATTGTATCTGATAAAGAGCTGGTGTTGATTACGCTTGGAGGTCTTTCTCCAACTCGGGAAACTTCTATAACTACCATCTGCAACAATGATAAGTTTCCCACATTTGATGAGCTCCAGGGAAAGTGCAGTCAAGAAGAGGGCAGAATGATTTCCAGAGCAAGAATTCCCAAACATGAAAGGGCAGAACCTATTGCCTTTGCTGTGCAAGACATGAAGTAGAAAGGAAGAAGAGGTCATCACTTTTCAAGAAAGCCTGCTCCCAAATCCAATAACTCCTATAAATGGAGCAGGGACTTGTCAAAAGTTCAATGCTACAACTGCCATAAACATGGCCACTATGCTCTTGACTATCCAAAAAACAGAAGAGCAGCAAGATCCAACTACAACATTCGTAGTAACAACTTATGATCTGATTATAGAAGAAGAAGAGAAGCACGTACTGCTCGTAAAGAAAACTACCGTTCTTCCAAGACTTCAAGGAACCCAAGGTATCATAATAATGCAGTTGAGACACAATCAAAGTACTGTCTCATTTTTGCTCTTTCTAGTTCCTCTCATGTAGATTCTTGTGATAGTTGGTTGGTTGATAATGGTGCTTCAAGACACTTTATTGGTTATAAAGAAGTTGTCTCAAATCTGGTTGAAAGGGAGACAAATATGAAAATTATATTTGGATATAACTCTACATATCCTATAAAGTGATTTGGTTCTGTTTCTTTTCATCTAGATCAAGGTAAAACTATATCTCTTCAAGAAGTTTTATATGTACCTGGTTTGAAAAAGAATCTTGTATCTATATCGGCCATAGAAGATAAAGTAATGAAAGTTGCTTTCATAAATGGAAAAATTCTCACCTGGCTAATGAGATCTAGCATGAAAGATGCCTTCACTCTGGGATCGAGATTTGAAGGTCTTTATAAAGTCAATGGAAGCACCAACCCATTTGTTGATTCATGGAAACAATTATCAATGTGAACTTTCTCACCAAAGGGTTGCTCATGTGCACTATAAAGCATTGCCTCATGTGAGAAAGATGGTTTTTGGAATGCCGGAGATTAAAGTGGATCATGATGGGGTCTGCCAAGGGTGCGCAAGTGGAAAGCATGTAAAGGGACCATTCCCTTCAAGAAAAAGAAAAACCAGTTAGGTACTTCATCTTATACATTTTGATTTATGTGGACCTATGCCTGTAACTTCTCTTGGTCGCTACTTGTATTATAATATTTGTGGATGATTTTTCTCGCAAAACATGGATTTTCTTTTTGAAAAACAAAATTCAACCATTTAACATGTTCAAAGACTTCAAAGCTCTGGGAGAAAAACAATCTGGAAAGCATATCAAAATCTTCAGATCTGACAATGAAGGAGAGTTCACTTCAAATGATTTCATTGATTTTTGCAAAGAAGTTGAAATCAAGAAATAGACCACTGTACCATATAACCCAGAACAAAATGGTGTGGCCGAAAGAAAGAACATAACTATCATGAAAGTAGTCAAAGCTATGTTGCATGATTAGAAACTACCAAAGTTTTTATTGGGAGAAGCTACTAACAATGATGTCTATGTCCAAAATAGATCTCCACAATAATCCTTAAACAACAAGGCTCCTGAAGAAGTCTACTCTGGTGAAAAGCCCAAGGTTGGTCACTTGAGGATCTTTGGTTGCCCTACCTACTTTCATGTGCCAAAGGAAAAGAACAAACTGGAAGCTTCAGGTAAAAAGTACGCTTGTCGGTTATTGTGAAAATTCCAAAGCTTATAAAATATACGTGCCTAATCAAAGAACTATAGAGTTTAGCGAGATGTAATATTTGATGAAGATGCAGCTCTTGGAAAGGCAAGAGACACTCCTCCTCTTGCTAATGTTGAAAGTCAGGAAGATGCCTTGGATGCTCAAGAAAATCTTGAGCATGAGCCTGATCTTACTGATAAACCCATGGAGCCCATGGACCTGTTGGATCCTCCTCCATGTGATCTCCTTACTAGAAAGAGACCATTATGGCTTCATGACACTCTACTAGATGTAGATAGACATGCTGGCTTCGTGACACTCTACTAGATGCAGATAGACATGCTGCCTCCAGAGGAACCTTCAGAGAAAGCAAGAAACCATGCTGATTCCAGGGATACATTGTAGCCATGAGCAACATTATTCAGGCTGAAACATGCACTTTTGAAGAAGCAATGCAAAATCAAGTATGGAAAGATGCAATGCCCAAAGAATATGAGTCCATCATTCGTAATGATGTATGGGAAGTAGTTCCAAGACCCGAAGGTAAGTTTGTTGTGACTTCTAAATGGTTGTTTAAAATTAAACATTGTGTGGATGGAAGTATTAAAAAATATAAAGCTAGATTTGTGGCTAGAGGTTTCTCTTTGAAAGAGGGAATAGACTATGACGAGATTTTTGCACCTATTGCTCAATATACTACCATTCGTTCTATTGTGCCTCTAATTGCTAGCCAGGGATGGACTCTTCACGAAATGGATGTGAAACTGCTTTTCTACATGGCTTCCTCAAGGAAGAAGCATTTGTGGAGCAACCACAAGGCTTTGAAGTACATGACAGGAAAACTCATGTGTGTAGACTGAAGAAAGCTCTCTATGGATTGAAGCAAGCCCCAAGAGCCTTTTATGCTCGCCTTGTTAGCATCTTGATGAAGCTTGGTTTTACTAGAAGTAATGCTGATCCAAATCTTTGCTTTAAAGTGGTCCAAGGTATGCCTTTGATTTTGGTTTTATATGTTGACGACTTATTCTTGATAGGTGGGAAAACTCTTATCCTCTAGTGTAAGAGGGATTTAGCTTCCGAATTTGCAATAAACTAAGTCATTTAACACGGGGATTCAGGATTGGTAGGATTCGGGGATTCAAGTGTCGGATTTGGACATGTTGACCCCTCGGAACATGACACGTAGGATTCGTTATATATATAT
>APFE031431476.1:36382-72910 GCA_000404065.3 Pinus taeda
ATATTAAAAATTAGATATTTCCTACACAAATTCTAATTAATGATACAAATTCATTGATTTCAAACATAGATCTTCATCTATAGCATGCATAGTACATACAAAATTGAAAATTCAAATACATGTCATTGTCAGCGGTCACATAAATCATGATTCATAATTCATAAATGAAAGACAACTTACAACTACAAGATAGTAAGATAAAGACACTGACAACTGTAGTTTTTCATTAAGTCATCAAATCAAAATGTGTTACATAGGTAGTGTTGGTGCAATGCCAATGGCAAATAGAAATAGAAAATATAAAACAACTACAGGTATACAAGCCTCAAGGCAATAGGTAGTCATCAATCCTCAGAGTCATCATCAGAATCAACATCAATGCCCTCGTCATCATGGTCACAACTGCTCTCCTCTGCATCGTCCTCCTCCCCTGTATCCATAATTGCCTCTGCATCGTCCTCCTCCCCTGTATCCATAGTTGCCTCTGCATCTGTTGGTGTGGAGGATGACCCCTCTAAGTCATCAAATCTAACAGACTCTAGCACTGGATCATTGAGATCCATGTTGGCCAATGCCAACTCAACACTGCTGTCCAGACCCATATCATCAGGAAAGACATCCCACATCTTTGTCTTTCCCCTCAACCACTCTTCCCTCTGCCTGTAAATAAGACGAAGGTTGGTGTGCACATACACCACTGTCTCTGCTGGACTGCTCAAGCCTGCTCTTCTTCACACTATACAAATTCCCATATGTGCTCCAATTCCTCTCGCAACAAGAGGATGAAGTCACCTGAGAGAGGAGCTTCATGGCTAACTGCTGAAGAGGAGGGCTTGTTGCCCAATGATTTGCCCACCAAGAATAGGGCTTCTTAGCCCCCCTGTCTCTAATCACATCATATCCTGCAAATCGACCAGTGCCAGTGGAAAACTTTGCAAAGGCATCCTCCACCTCATCAAGCAATGCACTATCATGAAAAGCCCGCGTGGATGCCTCTTTCCTCCTCTGTGAGATTTCACTATCCATGTGAGGAGGGAATCTGCGGGAGGTCCACCATTCAGCCACTCATGGCTGTAGTATTTTGGGTTCAATGAGTGAGCCAAACAATGTAAAGGTGTACAATTCTTGTCCCATCTACTGACAAGAATATCTTGTATAGTATCACAGAAGGCCTTTGGTGATGTCTCATACTCGGGGCACTCACTCTGTAGAATAATGCCCCTCACAGACTCAATCATGGAATCCCATCCCTCATAAACCTCTCCTAGGATGGGTTTGTCTGTATCTGCAAATCGAAGCAAAGAAATGATAGGGTCCATGATCCGAATAATTAGATCTACCCTCTCCCACCAAGCATCATCTAGCACTTTGGCCTTCACTCTCTTAGAGGCTACCCGATCTGTCTTTCTCCAAAAAGACCAAAACTCAGAAATAACCATGGACCCAAGAGTGGTCTTGACCTCCCTCAACCCCTTCAACATCATGAATGAAGAGGCAAACCGTGTGTCAGCAATCTTCAACAATGATAGATTGGTGTACTCCTTGTAGATAGTGAGGGCATTTGTATGATTTTGCACAAAATTACGGATATGTCGTGCATCCTCAATAATGTTACCAATCCAAAGCACATCAGAGGCAATGGATTTCAGTGCTAAGTTCAATGAAAGGACAATGCAAGGTGTCCAAAACACTTGTGGATATTTAGCTTCCACAATCATGCCAACAACCTTGCAAACATGTGCATTATCTGTAATGATTTGCACACAAGAATCAACACCTACATTTTCAATAACTTTCATAAATAACTCACCAATAAATTGTGCATCCTTGTATTCTCCAAGTGTATCCACTGCTTTCAAGAAAACTGGACCATTCAAGGAAGACACCATGAAATTGATGATTGCGTGTCGTGCTAGATCTGTCCATCTATCAGAAACAATGCTAACCCCAGATGTTGGCCATGATGCTACAATAGGCTCAAGCATTTTTTGCACCTCTTTTTTTGCCTTTGTCAACAATGTGGTTCTCAGCTTCTCTGACCAGGGAGGCACATACCTTGATGGAGCCCCTTGAGTTAGAGCTCGGCACATCTCAATAAATAGAGGTGAGCGTTCAACTTTAAATGATATGAAGTTTTGATAGAAGAAGAAGGCAATGGTGAGATCAAGCTCTTCCCGTCTCTCTTTTTGGAAAATCTTGCCCATTGGACCAAGTGCAATTGCTCTTCTTTTTGCTGCTTGTCCCCCAACAGAAGTAGAATTCTCAAATGGAAATTTGGTGGTGCCTTTCCTCAAAAATGGAAGGGGGTCTCATTCTTGGTTTTTCTTGATTTTGCAGCCACATTTTCCATACCAACATTGGACTCCTTGTCCATTTCTTTCCTCTTTTGTAAAGGAACAACTTTACAAGCTCCAATTTCACAACCTGGTAAAGCCAACAAATGGCCTTTCATATAGAAATATGTGCTTTTGAAAGCAATGTGACAAAAGTTGCATCTCCATTGCACATTGCCTCCTCTCTTCCCCTTGGTGCTTGTCCCATCCTCTCTTGTGACATATTTCCACAAGGGATATTTCTCAATGTTGTCTTTAGGTCCTCCTCTTCCGTCAACATTACTTGCAGCAGACTCTGATGATATTGGGGGAGGAGGGGCATCTCCAATGGAGACATTCTTCCCCTTCCTTTGCCCCCTAACTGTTGCCTTTGATTGAACCACAAATACTGTAAAAGAAATGAACAAAACATGCACAAATTTGTAAACAAAAAATCATATACAAACTGCTGTAATAGAATAAGAAATGCAAAAAAATGGAGCTGAAATGCACTTACCTGGTGCTTGAATCTCCTTGCCGAACTCTCTACTCCCTTAGCTCCTTGCTCCAAACCCTTAGCTCCTTGCCCACAGCGCAAACTATGCAAAATGAAATGAGAAACAACGTGAATGAATAAAGGAACAACGTGCTTTTTAACCCGCAGAAGTCGTTTTTTTGGGATACGAATCCCAAAATCGGGATTCGATGTGCCCGTACGAGATTCGTACGAATCCTGTACGGACACGTCGAATCATGTTTTGGGATTCGAATTCCCAGCAAATCGTATCCGATTTGCAGGATTTGGATTCGCCAGGGGGTTTCAACGAATCCGATTACTTAGGAAATAAATGATCTTCATTTGATGCACTACTTTCTGGGCCTAGAGGTATGGCAGAGCCCTGGTGAGATTTTCCTTTCTCAAGGAAAATATGTTGTCAAGCTTTTGGAAAGATTTGGTATGACATAATGTAAGTCCATGAATACACCAATGGAAATGAATTTCAAAAAGTTATGTGGTGAATCTGCAAGACCTGATTTGGCTAATCTTTCTGATTATCGACAACTGATTAGGGCACTGATGTTTTTAGAGAACACTAGACTGGACATATGTTTTGTGGTCAACACTCTGAGCCAATATATGACCAAGCCATTCACATGCACACTGGTTTGCTGCAAAGCATGTGCTGAGATACCTGCATTGGACCATCAATCTTGGATTGAGATATACTGCCACAGCTGTGAGACTACATGGGTACTCTGGTGCTAATTGGGCTAGTAACTCCTGTAGGTGTAGTTGGTGCACTTACAACTCTAACTTAGTATTAATAAATGGTCGTAATTGTGTGATGATAAGGATAAATAGTTTTGATAATAGCTGTGTTGTTTTTCTCACATTTGCTATTCATAGCCTTGGTTAAGTTGTTTACTGATGAATAAAGGTTTAATGTTTGGAAATCCAAGTTTTGGGTAATAATTGTGTTATGGTTTATATTTGCATGTTGTTTTAAGTGTTTTATAGTTTGTGATGAAAAATTAATGTATTTGAAATAACTGTCATTTTTTAGATTTGGTTAAGATCTATTATATTCACTTATAGAAATCTTTCCTCAATATTTCTTCGTTTGTTTTTTCTGCTTATTCCTGTTACTTTTATCAGTTATCTAGTTTGCCCGAAGAAGGATTTTTTAGTACCATTAACTTTCTTCTAGCCAATAAAAAATGTTAGAAATATGGGATGTTCTTATAGTTGTATTTGGTCCGACAAAATATCTGTTGTGAATAATTAAATAAATAGTTTCCTAATGCAGGCAATTTCTTTTAATTTTTATTTTATTGATCCTTTTCCTCATAATATATAGGGGTGTTAGAGCTGTTTCATTCGCAAGCAATGGACGGGTTCTATATAGTACTGGTGCTGATGGCAGGGTATGTGAATTGGATTGCGAAACTGGGCATTTCAATGAAAAGGTCAAAGCCTCTAAAAAGGCAGTTTCTTGTTTGGCTAACTCTTCTGGTGAGAACTTTGAGTACAGAATTCTTGATTTGTTTTTTAATTTTCTTATAAATTTACCAGACTTGCAGATTCGTATATTTATAGGGAGATGATATAAACATATAGCTTATGCCTTCAGTTCCTTCTTTGCAGCCCCTAGTTATTTTGAGGCCAATTAAGTTTTGCTTTAGCATTTTTTAAAGTGATTTCTTCTGAACACTAGCCATTAATACTTTATAAAATTTGAATTGCATTGAGTAAAAACCAGGCTAATTTTCTATCAGAGTTGAGTCATTCTAACAGAATTGTGTGTAATCAAACAGTTGTGCTATGAATTTAACCTACTATTGTTACAGAGTGCAGAAAGAAACACACATTAGCCATAAGGAGTACTTGACACACCTGTCTTGTGCCAGCTTTTAAATCTATAAAATAAATAGTGCAATAAGAAAATGAGAATGGGGTTGTAAACAATTAATCAAATGAGATAATTGTCAAAGATTTAATCCAGTGCACCTACACTAACTGTTGCTTCTACTACCCTGGTTGCTTCTGAAATTTACTGTGATTTTGTTTGTTAACATCGAAGTGTGTCACCATCTTTGTCATAAGTTGTGTGATTCCCTTCTGTTATGTGTCTGTAGTTGTTAAGGTGTCAGTGTCCTTTTGGTTAGTTGGTTTATATCCTCTTATTTGGTTATTCATGTTTTCCTCCTTTATAGAGACTCAGAGATTCATGTACATTTCCTGCATAATCGTTCCAGTTTGATACTAGGATATAGAACTTGCACTTTCCCGTCAGTTGGTTTTGTTTAAATTCTGACATTAATGTAATCATTCTAACTATACAATTTTCCTCTTTATACTGTAATTTCTGGATTTTGTCTAGCATATAAGATGTTATAGTTGAATTGTTAGTTTACTTTTGTCATAGTTTGCTGGCATGGTATGCATTTGTTTTCGTTGGAAAGGTAAGTGCAATATATGCTCAGATATGGGTGTCTCCTAGATTTTTCGTGCTCAATTAAAATTGTAACTTTTATTGAAGTATTTATAGAAAGTTACATTCTGTATGTGCAACAAAATGCACTCAAAAATTTGTCTGTCATCTAAAGTCCAGGGCTTTCAAAAAATCTGTAGAGTTCTAAAAAAATATACAGATACATAAAAATTGTTTTTAAAAAGAATAAGTTCTAACAAAATTTTCAACGTTACTGAGTCAGTTTGCCAAGCTCTAAACATAAATACAGAGATAAAATATGTTAAGCAAAGTCTTTCGGTAGAAATCACATAAGAGAAATTTTTGGCCGACGCGTTTCGAACCAACAAGTGTGGTTCATCATCAGGACCAAATGAACCTTGCTTAATTCATTATGGATCACAGAAGCCTGAATACAGAAAATAAAGTATGTTGTTTTCAGCTATGAGGTACAGGAGGATCATCCATCTGCCTGTCATCAATAAATGGTCAATGATAGTACTTGTAGGCCTGTCTATCTTGCTGCTCAAAATTTTTCCAAGTGCCCAGAGTTTGTGTAGTTCCTTCTTTAGATAGGGCATTGCAACAGTATTTGTTTCCCTGTAGATATGAACACAAGTATTTGATCAAATGACTGCATTAAATGGAGAATCTCTTTAGGCAAAGGATTCAGTGTGTGCATGTGGCATCTTGAAATTTCATTGAACCAGTTTATAGCAAGTTTTGAATCTCCAAAAATCTGAAGCTTGTGGAGGTTCTTCTCAATAGCAAACAACAAAAGAAGTTTTGGACTCATCAATTCAGAAAAATTGTTTGTGCTATGTCCCAAGCCACTCTGAATTTTGTAAAAATGATCTTGACGAAGAAACAATACAGCACCCCCTCCACATTGATCACCAGCGAGGGAGGCTATATCAAAGTATGCCCAAGGATAAGATCCATCAATAAATTCTTCAGATATGATGCGGGGCTGGTGGACTGATTTATCAGGGGAAATGAGAGAGTAAATAGCAATAACCTCTGCATCTTTTGTCCTGAAAAATTCCAGCGTCTCTAGACAGCTATATACCCCAGGAAATTAGTGGAGGCAGAATGTTAGCCTTTTTTGGGTTTGCAGGATTCCAACAAGAGTCCCGGGCCTCCTGTAATGACTCTCCCTGCCAGGAGGTTTGAAAACCCAGAGATGCTTTACAGAGGCCCATACCTCTAAAGGGAAAGGGCATGTTAGAAAGAGATGTTCAACTGTTTCTTCAAATTTTTTACATAGGGCACACTATTAGTTTTCTAAAACCCAGCTAACTAATTTGTGAACTTTAACTAAGCAAATAATGAAAATCTGATTTTTAACTTCTAACCTACAAACATGCTGAAGTTTTCTAACTTGCATGCAGCGGAAAACAAAAGGAATAGACGAAGACAAGAACACCATAAAAATAGTACACAATAGATTTACCCAGGAAACTCTAATCTGGGGAAAACCTGCAATCTTGGTGTTTCATTTTATTCAGCTCAGCAAATCTTCAGAGAATGAATACAAACAGGAGGGAAAAACTTCCCTTAGCCTCTGCAAACCCTCTGCGCACTTCAAACAAACTCGACCTCCCTTCTGCGCCCTTAAGCGAGTTGGTATTAGCTGTACGACCTCTTCTGCGCACAGGTTTTGGCCCCTTGGAAGAAGTCTGTGAATTGCTGAAGGCAATCTGAGTTGGAACTGGTCCTCTTCTCGCTGCAATTTGCTGATATGAAAATCTCTAGTGCTGAGCTGAACCGTTCTCTCTCTTGTTGAGCTGAACACCAAGATGTCTAGTGCATAATGACCAAGTTTTGTGCCCTTTTCCCTCTCAGAATTCGACTTGGGCCCACCATTGCCACAGGTGGCTGAGATTAGATCTCCTTGGATGGCTGAGATTGATCTAGTTTTTGACTCTAGGAAAATTTAAATTCTCCTAAGTAAAAAACAAATAGAAAAAGGTAGACTGCGCCTTGGGCCCACTTGTGGGTCCCTCCTCCAAATCTAGTGCACCTGCTAAATATGGCAGAACCCTTCTTCCTTTAACTTCATTCAACACTCCCTCTTAGAGAGGAAGGTTTTTTGAACAACACCAAGTTTGTCCTTGAAATAGACAAAGCTCCCTCTAGGCAGAGCCTTAGTCAATATGTCTGCTGTTAGCTCTGCTGTAGTTATTTATTGAAGTCTGATCTTGGCCCTCTGAACACAGTCCCTGATATGATGATACTTGATCTCGATGTGCTTGGAGCGGTCATGAAACACTGGATTGTCGGAGAGCTTATTGCAACTCTGATTATTACAGTGAATGACTGTGGGCTCTAACCTCTGATTGAAGAGCCCTGCAAGCAA
Source organism: Pinus taeda (assembly GCA_000404065.3). Taxonomy (NCBI): domain Eukaryota; kingdom Viridiplantae; phylum Streptophyta; class Pinopsida; order Pinales; family Pinaceae; genus Pinus; species Pinus taeda. The sequence continues at coordinate 44,026 of APFE031431476.1, forward strand.
CTTCCTCAACCAGATGGCCTCACAAGCTGACAGACATGTATTCAGCCTCTGCTGAGCTTAGTGTCACTGATCTCTGCTTCCTGTTGAACCAGGAAACAACTGCTTACCCGACACTGAAGGTGCAACTTGAGGTACTCTTTCTGTCTGTGGAACCTGCTGCCCAATCTGCATATGTGAAGCCCTCCAGCTTCACTCCATCAACCTTTCTGTACATCAACCCATAATCCACTGTGCCACTGAGTTATCGGAGAATATTTTTTTCAACAACCCAATGTACTCTAGTGGGCTCTAGCATGAATTGACTCAATTGGTTTACTAAATAACAAATGTCATGTCGTGTGTTCAGCAGATACATCAACGACCCGATAAGCGGCCTGTAGAGAGTGGCATCCACTCGCTCTGCTCTGCGAGCATATATCTTCCTCTAGTTCTTCAATAGAGGTGTGGCCATGGGCTTTCAATCCTGCATGTGAAACCTCTTGAGAATCTCTAGAGCATACTTGACCTATACCAAGAAAATCTGCCCATCTCCCTGCCAAACCTCCAACCCAAGGAAGTAGTGCATGAGCCATATATCCTTCATGTCAAACTCTGCTGCAAGATCCTTCTTGCAGTCACTGATGAGCATCTCGTCCCCTATAAATATGAGGTCATCTACGTGCAATATAAGAATGAGAGGCTGACTCCCAACCATAATGTAGTACAGGTTGGGGTAACCTTCACTCTTGGTGAAGCCCAGTCCCAGAAGCTAGCTGTCAATGCATGGATACCACACGCTCGTGGGACCTACTTGAGCACATAATGAGCTCTTTTGAGCTTGCTCACATGCATTTCCCTGCTATGCGTTGCGAAATCCTCTGACTACTCTATGTAAATCTCTTCCTCAACCACGCCATTAAGAAAGACAATCTTCACGTACATTTGGTGGATTTTCAACCCCATCTAAGTTGCAAGTGCTATTATGGTCTTGATGGATGAATAATGGGCCACATTTGTGAAACACTCATCATAGTCAATGCCCTCCATCTGAGAGAACCCTTGGGTGATTAATATGACTCTGTACTTCTCCACGCTTGGGTCAACCACCTGCTTAATCTTGTAGACCCACCTGGATCCAATCACAGATATGCCCTCTGGCCTTGGCACAATCTCCCAAACGTCAATCTGCACAATGGAAGAGTATTCTTCCACCATAGCATCACGCTAAACCTGCTGAGAGGCTACCTCCTAGTAGCTAGAAGGTTTGTGTCTATGGTCTTAGTCATCAAAGCCATATAGACAAAATATCTTTGATGCTGTTTTGTTTGCGTGCATGTAGAGTTGGGTGCCCCTACGTTGTCCTCAGCTTCTTGAATCAATTGATCAACCCACCTTGGCTTCCTTTTGCTTGTGCTAGGTGTCACTGTTCGAGTGGGCCTCGCTTGCTCATCTTTCTCCCGCTGTTCTTGTGCAACCTCCTCATCTGGCTGCTGCAGGGCCTATCTATGAACTGGCTGTGATGTGGTCCTAGGAGTTGGCTAGCTTTATGTTTAGGAGCCAACAACTCCTCCGCATGTGCTCTAGCCAGCTCACGCTATAAGGATTTCCTAAGAGCCTTGTCCTTCTCAAATTTGACATCATGCTTGACCATTGTCTTCCTCTATGTTGGTATGTAGACCCTGTACTCCCTAGCTCTGTCACTGTAACCCACGAAGATGCCCTTCTCTGTTATGGGCTCCAACTTCTTCCGGTTATCAACAGACGCATGACAATAAACAAAGTTGCCAAAGATCTGGAAGTGAGACACATCGGGCTTCTTGCCCGTGAAAGCCTCCTCTGGTGTAACTCTGCCCAACACCTTGTGTGGACTCTTGTTCTGTAGAAAGATTGCAGTGTTGCATGCCTTTACCATAGAAACACTAGCCGCCTCTAGTCATGCAACATGGCCCTAACCACTCCAATGATACTCTTGTTCTTGCACTCAACCACCCCATTCTACTGAGGGTTATGAGGTGCATTAAGGTCTCTCCTTATGCCCTCCTTGGAAGACAAGTCTTTGAAAGCATTGGAGATGTATTCCCCACCATTGTCTGACCTTAACACTTTGATTTTCTTACTTCTTTGGCTCTCCACCAAGGTCTTGAACTCCACAAATTTCGAGAAGACTTCATCTTTCTTCTTCTTGAAGAACGTCCATGTCTTTCTCGAGTGGTCATCGATGGAGGTGACATAATATTTGTATCCCATGAGGCATGCAGAGGTAAATGGTCCACAAGCATCCAAATGTACCAACTCCAGAATGGTCTTGACCTTGTCATCTCTACTGGGGAAGGATATCTTGGCATACTTGCCAAGTGTGCAGCCCTTGCACATGTCATGCTGATCTACGTTGTACGATGACAACCATGTGGCAATCTCTCTCAAAATCTTCAATGCTCCATCGTGTAAGTGACCCATACGCCTATGCCAAAGCTCCCCAAGGTCACGGTTGTGCTCACTAACTCTGCCGTGGCTGTTTCAAATTGAAGCTTGTAGAGGTTCTTCACTCTAACCCCGATCTACTTAGCTGCTCCGGAGTTGAAAGGTTTGATGAAGGCCTTTCCTTTGCTGAAGATGACCTCGTACCCCTTGTTCTCCGAGGTTGAGACTGAAACAAGATTTTTCTTTAGGCCTAGGACATAAATGACATCTCTCAGGAAGAGAGGGTTTCTGGACTCCCTCTTGAACTTGACAGTGCCCACGCCCTTGGCTAGGTACGTGCCATCATTTCCCATTTCTATATGAAACTGCATGTCCTTCTTAGTCAGTTGGCTGAAATAATCCTTGTTGCTGGTCATATGACAGAATGCTCCACTGTCAATATACCACACACTACTAGCCATTGAGCTCACTAAATAAGCTATGAGTGAGAACTCCCTCTCAAACTGAGAAATGAATTCGTCTACCTCTGCTGAAGCTGCCACTTGGTCCTTCTTGGACCCCTTCTTCCTTTGTGGACACTTGGTTGTGTTGAAAATTCAATCGCAGGCATGAATTTCTAATGCAAGATAATTACTTGTGAGGATTCTTATTCTTTTAGCCTTTATTCAATCTTCATCAAGCAATTATACTTCAACATTTCAATCATTCAAGTACAATAACAATAGTGCACAAGAGACAATACACAATTTTACCATGGGAAACCCAGGAATCCTTTCCTTATAGAATCATAGGCAACGAGAGATATCCAATTCATAGAGAAACTGATCACTATGACAACCAGTCGTCCAAGTGTGAAGGCAACCCTTCACCAAAACAATGAAATCTGCTGCAAATCTGTCCACAGGATGCCACGTTTTTGTCCACATGACTGCCCACTAGATGCCATATTTCTGCCCACAGTGCTGTCTATAAGATGCCACTTGTCTGTTGTCAATAAGGACGAAAGGAGTGCCTCATACCTTCGTTTTAGCCCTAGAGGCATTGTGCCTCAGATCTTTGATTTGTGCTCCAGACATGACATCTTTTACAGAGATAAAGTGCCTTAGATTCATAATAGCCTTAGAAATATTATGCTTAGATCTTTGCATGGATTAGATGATTGATTGGCTTTTTGGAGGAGGACAAATAGGATATAATATATTATATACAGTCTTCTATCCATGCGAAGGGTGCCTTTCTCGGGCAGACTGACTTGACAGTTGAGGTTTGACCAAAAAGACACATAAAAAAAATAATTTTCTTTTCTTGCAAAGTTCATGAAAAACATGCCTTTCATAACTTTCTTTTGACTAGAAATAAAAAGAATGAAACCCATGTTTTCAATAAAATTCTTTTTAACGAACAATAAATTTACAAATGACAAATACATTAAGAAGATTGATACTAGTTACAATTTCAACAGGTTGCGTGGTGTCCGAACTGATGGCACTGGAAGCAGTTTATCTTGGACAAATCCTTCTTCTCTTTCTTCCTTTTGGGCCCCTCCTGTGCCCTTTTTGCCTTTAGCCTTGCCACCTTTGCCAGCGAGGATAAAGTTCTCCTCTTCCTCATGCTTAACATGAGCTCCAAATCTGGCCAGCCTCTGAATCTCATCCTGAACACAGTCACACCACAACCGCTTCCAGTCTGGAAGCTTCTCTTTTCCACTCATTGCGTCCTGGAATTTACCCACAATTTGTGAAGCCCTAACCTCACAAGGTTCACCAGATCTTCCTCTGGTACTGTCTCCCCCACACCAGCCAACTTGTCCTTCACCTAGGTGAATCTGGCGAGATAGGTAACTATGGGCTCAGACTTGCTCATCCGGAAGTTGCTTAACTTGTCCTTGAGCACGAGTTTTCTGGCATCACTTGTGCCTTGGTAAAGGTTCACGATTGCCGTCCACAGTTCCTTAGCAGTCTGCTTGCCGGAAAGATGTGGAACGATATGCTCTTCGACTCCCTCAAGAATGAGCCTTCTTGCTTTGGCATCATTCTTGTTTTGCTGAGCCAACTGCTGGGGTTCAGTTGGTGTGGCTTGTGGGTTCTCCACAAAATCCGTCACACCCTGCTCCTCAAGCACCACAGAAATTCTCTCCTTCCATGAGCAGAAATTTACTGCTCCCTCCAAACTGTGCTCTCGGTTCAAACCCTGGTACAGCATCTTGCTTGTCGAACTTGTCCAGAAACCCTAGCGTGCTGGTTCACTGGTAAAAGCTGTGCTTTTACTCTTTACTGGAATGATCTGCACCTGTACCTGAACTGGCACCTCCTTAGTGCAAGCTGTTCCTTTACCTGAGGTCGAAACAACACAGTGCTGGTCTTCACTCAAAGACATGGCTCTGATACCATGTTAGTTTTCAAAATCTCAGCTAAGTAATTTATGAATTTTAACCAGGCAAAGAATGAGAATCTGAACTTTAACTTTTAACCCACAAATATGTTGAGTTTTCTAACTTGCATGCAGCGGAAAACAAAAGGAATAGATGAAGACAAGCACACCATAAAAACAGTACACATTAGATTTACCCAGAAAACCCCAATCAGGGGAAAACCTGCAATCTTGGTGTTTTATTTATTCAGCTCGGCAAATCTTCAGAGAATGAATACAAACAGGAGAGAAAAACTCCCTTGAGCCTTTGCAAACCCTCTGTGGACTGGTCTGCGCACTTTTGCGAGTTTGTACGGCCTGTATGACCTCTTCTGTGAATGGATTTCGGCCCCTTGGAAGAAGTCTGTGAATTGCTGAAGGTAATTTGAGCTGGAACTGCTCCTCTGCTCTATGCAATTTGCTGATCTGAAAATCCCTAGCGCTGAGCTGAACACCAAGATGTCTAGTGCATAATGACCAAGTTCTGTGCCTTTTTGCCTCTTAGAATCCAACTTGGGCCCACCACTGACACGAATGGATGAGATTAGACCTCCTTGGATGGCTGAGATCGATTTAATTCTTGACTATAGGAAAATTTAAATTTTCCTAAGTCAAAAACAAATAGAAAAAGGTAGACTGTGCCTTGGTGCCACTTGTGGGTCCCCCTGACAATTTTAGTGCACCTACTAAATATGGCAGAACCCTTCCTCTAGCTTCGTTTAACACACACAGGCATGGCCCTATAATACCCCCTCTTTTCAAGGTATCAATTAATATGATATTTGTTGTGTTTACTTATGGTTGTATAAAGTGGTAGAATTTTGAGCTTTATCCATTTTCATTTCCTCTCTTTTAGGAATTGGGGTGATGTCATGGATTCTGTTCTTGTCTGGAATGATATTCTTTAAAGCTCATAGAAGCTGAATGGTTTTCTCACCCATTCAGCTCGTCAACTTTACACATTATCTTTATTTGTAACTTTTAGATGTTGTTCAGTGTGGTCAGCTTGTCCTGTTGAGATATCCTTGGTATTAAGGTCTATGAATATAAATTTCACTCAAGTTTTCCTTTCAACATGCTTCCAAACCCTTTTTCTTGGTTAATTGGTTTCCTGTTATGGGTAACTAGGTTGTTTGCTGATTAATGTTTGTGTCTTCAACATAAAAGAATGGTTTCATAACCAAGGAGAAGAAAAGAAAGAACTTATCTTATTCACTAGCTGAGTCCCAAGGCAATTGATTGGGTGTAGGAATTTTTCTCTCAAACGTAGGCAATCCTTTATGAATGCCGTCCTCTTGCTGCGCTATGACTGCTGCAAAGCAGACATGTTCAAGATCCCCAAGTCACTTGTCGCATTACCAAAATGTGCATCTTTGTGTCTCCTCAGAAAACACAGAATATTGGCTTGTAAGGGCTATAAACAGCCTTGCAAGGTAAGCCACTGTATGATGACTAGACAAGGCCAGGTTTAACATTAAGAAACCATCCTAAGTCATGGAAAGCAATGCTTGTCAAAGATTTCCTCTTAAAACACTATAAAATATGCTGGGAAAGATGATAAACAACCTACGGGAAAAAAATTCCAGAATTCCAATTTTCGAAAGGAAGCTTCTGAACAAATCAATAGATAGATTCTTGGAGACCATAATTTCCAAATTGCTGACTTTAAAGAATAGAGGACCCAATGATCCATTCCTCACTGCCATCCTTTTTGTCAAACATGCAGCATACGTGTATTTATTTTTAATGGGTTTGCACACACCTTTAGTAATCCAATTGATTTCAAACATCCATTTTTCTTATGTAACACTAACAGGATTTTCATAGCAATTTCTCATAATAAATAATAAAATTATATTCTTCAACATGAAGGAATATTTTCATAGCAAGGGACAAGTTTCCCAGTGCATTTCCCCACACATTTTGCAAAATAATTGATTTCAAACAACCATTTTACTTATCAACACCTACATGATCTTCTTAGCATTTTCTCATAATAAATAATGCAATTATATTCTTTAACATAATGAATGATTTCAGAAGCAAGTAGAAGAAAAGTAAGAACTTATCTTTTTCACCAGCTGAGTTCCAGGGCAACTGAAATTTTCTGCTGAATCATAGGCAACTGTTTCTGGATGGCATCCCCTTGTTGGGATATGAGACCATTCGGGTGAAAGAGACAAGTTCCAGACACCTCAGTCACTTTTCCCATTACCAATAGCTTCGAAGAACTACCAATAAAACCAATGTTGAGAGAAGAAAAGAAAGAACTTATCTTTCTCACTAGCTGAGGTCCAGGGCGACTGAAATTTTCTGCCTAATCATAGACAATCATTTCTGGATGCCACCCCCTTGTTGGAATATGAGACCTTTAGGGTGAAGGAGACAAGTTCAAGACTCGTCAGTCACTTTCCCGTTACCAAAAGCTTCCAAGAACAACCAACAAAACAACTGTTGAGTTCTTTTTATTAATTTTTCAATCAGACCAACTTTGGCACTCACTGTACGATCCCATAAAACAAAGGAATACACTCACTGCTCTGCTCTCTAGTGCCTCGGAAATGCTCTTCCTTTCTGTGCTCTTCAATATGTGTAGCAAGAGTCCAAATCATTGTTTACCATTGAGTTTAATATTTAGCAGAGTTTTGCTTCTAGGATATCAGATTTTTGATCTTTGGACAGCCTAAAAGGTCAGCAATATACAAGGACTTAACGGTATGTGTCCTTATTCATTCTTGGCCCCTATTGTCACACAACAATCCCTCTTCCATACCTCCATGTGCCATACAAGATATGGGTTTGCTTTTGTTCTTGAAAACATGTTATGAATATAATTTATATAAAAATAATAAAAATATTCATAAATAAATAATAATCATAATACTAGTTAATTAAATAATATTTAGTTAATGAAGAGGCATGTCCCTAAGGACATGACCATTCTTGAAGGGGCACCTGCCTAGGTATATAAACAGGCCCTCATTTGTAACAATCACATCTCATCAATTCTTCTATATACTATTCGATATATATATTTTTATCGTCAATGGATGTCTTCGTGTAGCAAGTCTTCTGAAGATTATTGCAGAGTACGAACTTTGTTTGTAACATTGGTACTAGAGCCACATTGGCTGATCCCGGCCTTTGGCTATCAACTCTCCATCAACTTCGTTGCCATGGTGATTGAAACATTTCGCTACATAGTTTTGGAGATCCTCTGTTTTTCCGTCGGGCCACTGGCCATTGAAAAAAAATACAAAACAAAGCCAAAGTTAAAAGAAGAAGAAGAAGAAGAAGAAGGAAAGAGGATGCCTTTCGCTACTAAAAAATTATATATATATATTAAAAAATGAGGAATAAGATATTTTATATATGATAAGAATAAAGAAAAAGAAAAAAAGTTATTAAAAAAACAAAGATGAAAAGAAAAAAGTATATATATAAATATATATAAAAAAAAAAAAATATTAAAAAAATGGTTATATAAAAATATAAAAAAAGAAAAACAAAAAAAAGAGTCGAAGATAAAATGAAGAGTGTCTTGGTACACTTGGTACAACATCACTAATTTTAGTAGCTTGAGTAATCCATTCTCTAATTTTATTAGAATTTGAATCTCTTTCATCCAGTGATGCCCACATTAGTTTTCTATCATCCTTGGATAACTTTTGAATATTTTCAAGAGTGAATTGTTTCTCCCAATCAACAATCAAACCAAACCTGTGCTTTATCAACTTGTCATCTTCAATTAATAAATCTATTTTATCTGAAAGAGATACTAACTTCTGAAAAAAATTGTGAAACTTGCTCATTTGTTTGAAAAACTTAATTTGTATCCCTTTAAGCTATTAATTTACCTTCAAAGCATGTTCTCTAAGAGCACTGACACTTACTGAAACCTCTTGAATTTGATTCAATAGTTGCTGCAGAGCGTGAATTTGTTCTTGATGATTCACTAGAACTCTAATTTCATTGTGTTAACACGTAATCCGAAAGGATTGGGATTATTGTATAAATTGTAAATGGTTTCAGTTATGCATTAGATAAATCCAAGAGACCTTGGAATTGGAATCCCAAGAGTCTCTCCACTCATGTATATGTTCATGAACTGAGTAATGCAATAAACACGTTATTCGTGGAGTTACCCTCCCGGCCTGGCATGTATCAGATCCAACCCCCATTTTTAGCATTTTTTTGCCCAGTAACTCTTGCATTCTCTACCATTTTCCTTTGTCCCTCTGCCATAATTTGAAGCGTTGAACCTTCTCCTGTAAACTCTGGAAACTGTGTTAAAGCGGATTGCTGAAATGTATGAAGTCGATTGTTATTTTGAGTAATGTGTTGAAGCAGTGTTGAATATTCTTGAAGAATGCGTTGAATTCCTGGTGCATTGTTTGTTGCCGCTGGGTTGGTTGATTGATGGGCTGTTTACACCTGTTGTAAAGCTGTTGCAACAGTCTTGTCCCATCCACCGAAAATCCTTCCAATTTGCACAACAATTGGCTGATTAATGCTCTAGTTTGAGCCAAGTTGGAGTGATGGGCAGGTGATATTCGCTGAACTGTGGGTATGGTGCTGTGTTATGCGTTCACTGTATTCAAATATTGTTGGCGTTTGGTAAGTCCTTTTTTAATGACCGAAATCCATTAACAACACATACATTGAAGCCTTTTTTGATGGTTGATGGTATGGTATCTGGTTGAATGCATATTTGCTTTGATATTTAAAAACAAAAACGTGACTGAATTCTTCAAGGACCGAAAACTGTGACTGAAGTGTTTAACAAGTGATTACACAAATTTTTGAAGGGTTGTGAGACGACATATATGTGTGCATTGACTAATGTATTGAAGTATTGTTTTTGGGTGGTTATATCTAATAACATATAAGCGAATCGAAGCTCTTTTAATGGTCGAAGTTCTTATGGTTATATGAATGGTGAAAGACCACACGTATATGAATATGTGTTGGTTATCTTTTTAATGGAAGGACATATAAAATAAAGTTTGGATATGGTTTGTACATTTGAAACCCTTAAGACCATAATATGTGATATATATATGAGTTTTTTAAAAGAGCTTGTGTTGAGATTTTGAAACCATTATATGCATTAGAAGTTGGATGGGTTTTTATATGAAAGGCATATCAATTTTATTGTAGAGACATTTCAGATTTGTGGTTATTCAGGGTGCAGATCAGATTTTATGATGCATTCACTAATATCCATTGTGGGAGTAGTTCTCTCTGGCAAAGAGAACTATCATGAGTGGTCTAGGAAGATAAAACACACCTTGATTTTCAATGAGTTGTGGAAAGGAGTTTGTGAAGGAGAAGGAGACAATGCACTGGAAAATCCCGCTTCAAATAAGGAGCTCACCATTTGGGAAAATAAGAACAGCAAGGCCTATGTCTTGATTGTAGCATCAGTAAATGAAGAGGTGAGTTGTCGTATTTCTCCATTTTCAAATGCCTTTGAAGCCTTAAAGAAGTTGAAGCAAATATATGACTCACACTTTGAACTTGAAGTTGTTCAGCCTTGAGTTGAAAAATGATGACCCTCTTGCCTTAGCATCAGAAGTAAGATCCATTATGCATGACATAAAAGCCACTGGTGTTGAGATAGATATTCCTCTCATAGCTTATGTCAAGGCACTATATCCCACTTATTCACATTATCTTGAGTCATTGCAAGCAAGTGGCAACCTTAAGGAGATTACCTTTGACTCCCTTGAGAAGAAGTTTGCTGAGAGAGAGAAGGCTTTTGGGAAGAACACAACTCCTCAATCTTCTGATGAAACTGTGTGCCTTGCACAAGATTCATCTAGAGGAAGAGGTGGCTGAAGAGGCAAAGGAACAAATTTTTAGAGCTAAGTTGCACGAAGCGCCAAAATGTTTCGGAGTTTCCGAAATGGGTACGTTTAGAAATGTCGCCTCCCAAAAATGAAAATGTTGCTTGAAACGTTGGCTGAAACGCCGGCCGAAATGTCATATATGTTAATATATATAAAAAGAAATTTATACATAATTGAATAACACTTTATCTTGCAAGAAAAAAGGGAATAAGACCCATAGATGACAATTTAGAAGGAAAAACAAGTCTATATTAACTCTCATAGATGATTACATGATGGTCGAGTTTCGGCCGAGTTTTGAGGTTTCGGGTATGAGTACGTCTCGAAACGTCGAGTTCCTAGAAGTTTCGTGCAACATAGTTTTAGAGGTAGGGGGGCAGACAATTCCAAGGAGAAAGGTCTGATCTTCATTGCATACAATGCAATAGAGATGGGCATAATGCTTCCACATGTAAGCTTCTTTGGGATAGAACTGAGTGGGACAGAAATGAAGGTAAAGGTAAAACACTTGAGAAAGGAAAAGGTAAAGCACCTCAGTTCGCTCATTATGTTGTGGCACGTTGCAACATTGGAATATCTGAAGACTTATTCAATGCTTCACTTGCTTCATGGAAAGATGGCTGGTTGGTTGATTCAAGAGCAACTTGCCACATGACTTTCAAAAGAGATTCCTTTGAAGAATTCACTGATAATGTTGATGGAGCAATATACTTTGCAAACAAGTCAAAACTCAAGCCATCAGGCTCAAACTACCTAGCCTTCTAGACTTTCTTCTACGTGATGTTATATACTTTTCGGAGTTGAGGAGAAACTTGTTCTTGGTCCATGTTATCCACCATTTAATGGGTGATACCCCTAGGATTTTTTTATTATAGAAGATGGTCCTCAGCCGACAACCAATAGTCCCTTGCAACCACTAACTAGTTCGTTGTGCCACTTCTCTGTCATCTGAGCCAGCGATGTGGTCCCTCACTCATCTGTCATGATCATATGTTTGAAGGTGGGCCTCCCAAACCTAAAGGTATGCCTTGTCATTTGGTAATTAAGTACTGTAGTTTACTTATCATGGAAATTTTTGAGCATGGATTAATGGGGGGATTCAGCGGAAAGAGTGGGGGCTAGGGTTGTGGTCTTGTTCCCTAGACCTTTTTGGGATGTTAATCTTGGACCCTAGTTCAATGGGGTCTCTTTTATTGACCTTCGGGCTTTAGGGATGGTACTTCATGGGAAACCATGATTTTGGTTGTGTGGTCTCGCTCCCTCATCCTCATATATCACTCCCCTTCCGCTCATTATAACCCCATCCATCATTCCTCCCACTTGGGTCCACATTCCTCCACCTGTAGTTTACTTATCATGGAAATTTTTGGGCATGGATTAATGGGGGGATTTGGTGGAAAGAGTGGGCTAGGGCTGTGGTCTTGTCCCCTAGACCTTTTTTGGATGTTAACCTTGGACCCTAGTCCTATGGGGTCTCTTTTACTGACCTTTGGGCTTTAGGGATGGTACTTCATGGGAAACCCTGATTTTGGTTGTGTGGTCTCGCTCCCTCATCCACATATATCACTCCCCTTTTGCTCATTATAACCCCATCCATCATTCTTCCCACCTGGGTCCACATTCCTCCACTGGTTCCGCATAGGGTTAACCTCCCCTTCCCCTTGCCCACACCTTGTGTTGAGCCTGGAACGATCCCTTAGAGGTTAATGTAGCTGAAAAAAAGGTAAAAGCATAATTGGCCACATTCAACAGGAAAATGTACCACAAAATGCAAAAGCTGGCGGGACAAACACATTTAGCACATGGGCAAAAGCCAACACATGAGATCTACCCCATTCTCATGGCCATCACCCTGGTTCCTATAGGCCCTAGATGAGTCTCGTTATCATTCAGGAACCCATGATTGTCCCAACCCCTGGTGGGCAATGAACTGCCCCACATTAAAGGGGGTATCCATTGCTATACTTTACATATCATGCTCTTACTCTTTGAGCCCCCAACAGTTAACCAAAAAAAGTTCATAAAAGCAAAATGCATATGAAGAAGAGTGGAAAAATTAAGGCCGTGGTAACTCATGTACCACAATTGCTCCTTCCTATACATTATATACCCAAGTGTGGGTTTCCCCTTTATTAGCTACCCTTGTACCGTGGCATGTAACCCAAGGTTGCCCCCTCCATCCCCTACTTCGTTCCACCACTTTATCATATGCCACCACCATTTGAAGGATGTACCTTGGACATTTCATCCTTTTTAAAAGTAGAAATTGCCTAATAGGGCACTTGGTTAACCTCTCTTGAAGCATGGAGACATTAGCACATGTAGAAGCCCACTATGGAAGGGCTTGCCATTATGAACTTCCCACTTGTTGTCGATGGTCTGTAAGCTCTTTAACTTGATTTCTTTAAATGACTTGTTGTACTGGAAGGCAAGGGGACACATTGGATGTTATGCAGGATTACAATTGGTCTCCATTTTGGGTTTGGTCTCCTTGTACGAGGTCCTAACCCTTTAGAGGGCTACATTGGCACATGTAAGGTGTGTGAAGAGAGTTATGGGCCTTCACAATAGTAGACAACATTCCATGGATCCCCAGAGGTGTTCAAAGATTTCTTGAGTTTCATTTATTGGACGAGGAAGTTTCACCTGGTTCACCATGCCCACCCGTCCCCACAGTTGTATCATGTACTTTGCAGATGACCCAGGACTTGTATGCTAATGTGGCATCACTTACATCATCATCTGAGCCCTTGCAGATGGCCGACAAGCATCTTCGATCTACTTGGAGACCCATGAGGTTACTTGTGTACCCCCACACCCACTGGGAGCACTACATGTTTATTATTTGGAGAACAAGGGGATGACCCCTTGTCCACTACTTTTGGGAGTCCTATTCATCATTGTGGCACTTATGGGCTTCATCAAGTTTCTTAAAGGCCCAACGACATGTATTATTGATCATTCGACCTCTTGAGAGGCTTATTCTTTTGTTTATGAGCTAGTTTGGTGGGCTTGTCACCAAAAGTTAGTTGTTTTGCACATTATTTTATTTTAGGGGCTAATGTAGGCCCAAATAGCTAGATCAAACTCATTAGAAGTGTATAAATAGAAGTGACGAGGATTCATCTTAGCATCATCACTTGGATTTGGAACTAGTATCTCTTTAGAGATTTTCGCTGTCCTTCTTGGAGGACGAATTTTTGGAGCATGGAATGAATTTTGATGTTTGGATAATTTTCATATGTCTTGGAGCTTCTTGATGGCAAGCTTTTGGATGGTTGGATATATTCTTATACATGTAAGTACATTTTAATGCTATTCTTTCTTTCTAATTTTGTCACATACATTATTGCTGGGATTTCGCTACACTAGGGCTTATTTGTTGCATCTGTTATGCGAAGTTGTGGAAATTTTGTTTCTAGATAGTAAATGCTTCATGTATGGGCCATGTATACTGAAATTCACCTTGACAAGCCATTTATCTTGCAAAACGAAGTATAAAGTCTTTGAAGCTGCTTTTGTTGCTGCCCTAGTGCCAAGCGAAGTTGTCTTTGAGGCCTCCTTGACCTAGAAAATTCAAAGGTCCATGGTCATAATTCTACCTGACTTCAATTTGCCTAAAGGATTAGGTACTGGTCCACCCAAAGGTGATCACCTTAAACCTATTTTCCTTCTCCCCTTTCCTCTTCTTTAGGTGTAGTCCTTTAGGGCATAAATTATCTCACGATCTAGCCATCCAAATACTTCGTTTTTTGGTCCACAACTACGTTGTTGTGTCCTCAAGAAGCCCTCCAAATTTCATGAGATTTCGACAGTGGGATCTTGAGATATCACAAGCCCTAGCTTGAAGACCAATTCTTGCCCTTGGTTTCCCTTAGGCTAGAAACATAATTGGGATCCTTGCATTTCCTTTCATTGAAAATTCATTTCTTGATCTCTTTCCCTTCCCCAATTAGGTCAAGCATATCATTGGTTGCTAAACGGTATCCCCTTGACCAAACCTCGGGTGCACCTGGTCCGTGTGGTCCCATGCACTATCACAATTAATTTTTCAAACATCACCTTGAACCCAAGTTTCCACAAGAATTCTAGGGCTTAGGGGTCTCCTTTATAAGACACATACTAAAAACCTAACCCTAGAAATTTTCTGCAAGCCCTTCCTAGAGAGCCTTCCATCTTGTCTTCCAAGACAAGCAAGCCACATATTTGAGCCTCTCTTGTGAATGGGCTTCCAGGATCACCCCTCTCCCTACCATTGGTCCATCCATTTCGTGATTCTTATTATAATGGGTTCCCTCCCATCGGTGAAAGTTCGTAAAAAGTAGAGAGCCTTAGCTGAGGTGATAGTGGGCTATCGTTCCATTGTTGCCTTTAGCCTAGTAGTAATCCTTCAAGGATCCCCTTTTAGGACCCCTGCTAGTTTGAGCAATAATAGTCCACATCCACTAGTAAGGACACTCCATTCACATATTTGATGGCAAAGTTGAGGTTAGAAAAGCATCGGATCACTCACTTGTCATGACTGGGATAGAGGAAGAAAGACTTATGAAGCTGCAAGGAACCTTTGCTCGTGCACATAACTTTTCATACAGTTCTCATAATGATGAAGGTACATTTTCATCAAGTCTTTTATGGCATGCTAGATTTGGACACTTGAACTACGATAGCCTCTATTTGTTGAAGAAAAATGGTGTTACTGGTTTGCCTACAATTCCTAGGAAACTTAAGCAATGTGATGCTTGTATCTTAGGAAAGCATATCAAATAGCCTTTTCTGTTGGAAAATGTAACTAGGTTCGGTCTTCGTTATTGTACTTGAAGTTAAAATGTATTATATTTGTCAAAAGAAAGTGAAAAGAATTTTATTGAAGTGACTTATTAAAGCATGGGTTTCATGCCTGGGTCAATTATAGGTCAAGCCTCCATTGTAGGCTTTAGGTTATTATCAAAGTCATTTATTGTTGGGTCAAAGGCTCCTCCATCAAGTCATCCTCTTCAGCAAGTCACCAACTCAAAGTCTTCAAGTCAAGCTTCAAATAGATTATTCTCAAGGCGGCTTCACATAACAGAACTCAAGTCGGCCTAACCATAAAATGGAGACACAACTGTTCATGATGATCATGCGGCTCATTTACTATGGACGTACCACTATATATACAAGCTTGGGAGCTTCGCATTACATTAACCTATAAACTTGCATATTTGAGAGAAGTCTTTCGGTGATAAAGTCTGGGTGATCACAGTGATCATGTCAGCTCATTTACTATGGACGTACCACTATATATACAAGCCTGGGAACTTCACATTACACTAACTTATAAACTTGCATATTTGAGAGAAGTTTTTCGGTGATAAAGTCTGGGTGATCACAGTGAAGTTTTTTGGTGTAACTACAGTCTTGCTGTCATCTCAGTGCTATTATATTTCGGTGTAAAACGCAGAGATGAAGTCTTACCACAGTGACACCGTCTTTTGGTGTCATGTTATCACAGGTCTCGATGTGGTGAAGATCTCGGTACTATCTCAGTGAATAAAGGTTCGGTAGAAGGTCTGGATGCTAAGACAATGATAAGTTTTCAATGCTGCTACAAGAAACAAGGATTTGGTACCCTCTTAGTGACAAGGACACGATGCTCATACAGTGACATGGATCAAATATAGAAATGAAGGATGAATTGATGCTGGGAGTCTAGTCTAGTTTGTAACGGTCTTGGTCATCTCATCTTGAAACCACTGAAGGAAGACTTTTGATTGGGTTTTCCCCTAGAGTGGGGTTTTGCATGGCAGCGTGCCTACATCTTGTGTACTCCTTTATTTGTTGCTTGGCATTAGTCTCGATGATAAGAAGAGATAAATCAAAAGAACTAATAATTTTAAAAATCACAAGATAATGTAATTAATAAGTAAAATCATTTAACTGCCACCTCTATGGATTTTCTTACATGGTATTAGAGTTATGATCAAAAGACAGTTTGAAAATCACTTGGGTGCATTTATATTAAAAATCAAGTTTAAAGGAATTCAAAAGCATCCTGAAGGGAACAGTGATACAAGTTCGGTGTTATTGCAAGAATGAGGACTTCACATTACAATCACAAAATTTCGGATAAGGATTTCAGAGAGCAAGTTTTGGTGCAACAACAACCATCACAAGTTCGGATTTCCAGAGAGCAAGTTTCAATGATATGACACAAAAGTAAACTCGCATAAAATCTCTATGAAATGTTTTGTTGCTACTATATGAGCTCGAGTTAATAAAGAGATGATCTTGCTAGACATTTTCAGTGGACAATTTCGATGCTACTATATTTTCAGTGATATTACAGTGACCACATCACATGAACTTATCTCGGTGACTACCACAGAGAATGGCTTGTTGTTATCACAGTGTGAAGACTTGATTCTCCAGTATCTCGGTGCTATCACAATGGTATGGTTGTGATGCTAAAGGATAAACTTCAACATGAACGTATTTCAGTGAGTAAGTCCAGAGGCCATTGCCTCCATAGTGACAAAGAATTCGGACTTGGTGCCATTGAAGTGATATGATCTCGTATAACAGAGATGTCAACTTCGAATAAAACAAATGTTGCGTTGTCATTTGAAGGAGCTCAGATAGGGTGTAAAGATAATCTCTATGCTTCCACAGTTCGAATCTTTTCCAAAATGGAGTCTTAGCATTTTCGGTGATGGCACAAGTTTGAATATTTTCTGTATGTACCCAACAAGACGCACATACAACAAGTCTAATAAAACAGAGGTATGTAATTCACAAGGTACGTATGGTCATAAACATTTGAATTTCTATTATCACTAATGGCTCATATAATTGTTGTTTCTAACTAGTCTAGGATTTAGAGTGTACTTTCTAGTTAATATATTAGAACCTTAATCCTCTAGGATTTACAAGTAATCTTGGATTCCAAGCAAAAGTCCTTGATTGAAAGAAATAATAATTTTTCATAGAATTACATCCTCAATGGTGATGTAGGAAATCTAACCTAAGAAATTAAATCACGTTCTTGGTATCGCATGTTATGCTTGTAAGTATGTACTACAAATATAAAAGATGATGGCTTAA
Source organism: Pinus taeda (assembly GCA_000404065.3). Classification (NCBI taxonomy): domain Eukaryota; kingdom Viridiplantae; phylum Streptophyta; class Pinopsida; order Pinales; family Pinaceae; genus Pinus; species Pinus taeda. Next base: position 61,767 of record APFE031431476.1, read on the forward strand.
TACAAAGAGAACACCTCAAGGAATCCTTACCAGGTTTGCCAAGGAACATCTCTAGGTATGTCTTAAACTATTCACCTTATAAATTCTCTAAAAGGCACATTCATCTTATTTTTGAAGTTTGCATTACTTTACTAACATCATTATGTTTCACTGTCTTGAATCATAATGATTCTTGTTCTGGGTGATTCATCTCTTGATAAATCTACCCCTCCTCATATTCTTAATTGATTTTGTAGTACCCTAGATAGATTCTCTGGAAATCCCTAACCTAAGGGTATGTTAGTGCCAATATTTGAAACCCTAAACTGCTTAGGGTTATTGGGAAATGCTATTTGAAGTTTTGGTTGATGATGTCATGTTTGGGATTTGGTATGATCATGAAGGCCTAACTTGTTAGCGCTGAATGATGTTTGTCTGAGATCCGAAGCCTTTGAAATTTTTAGAATAATAGGGTTTGCTTTGTTATGTTATGAAACCCTAGATCTTTAGGGTTTGGTTGGGTCTATAAGCAAAACCCTTTTTATGTATTTAAAGTCCTAGGAATAAACCCTAGGTGTTCATTTGGTTGAAATCCTCGCCTGTTCTAGGTTGGTATATGTCTAATGTATTAATGTTGCTTGACATATGCTTATGAATGATGATGAATTCCTAGATGTGTGTTTTGACCTAATTATTGATGGTCATGAGTCCTAGGGTTTGGAAACAAGTCCTAGTCAAGGTTTGATGTTCTAGGATGATGGTTTGGTAAATCTAGGGTTTTGAGCTAAACCCTAGTAGTTGTTAAATTCTTTGGTATGTGTGATATGACAATCTGGAATCTATAAATTTATATATTGATTGTTGTGAATTTGTAAATGGAAATCTCTGGTTTACATCAAACTCTAGTAGATGCGAGTTATGATGTCGATTAAGCTGCGATTGGTTTTAATTGTTAAAGCTCATGTATGAAATCTTAGTGAGGAGTCTAACATATAAATTCTAAAAGTTGTTAGATTTGTTTCTAGGGTTTTCTATATGAAGGAACTCGTTGAAAGAATATTGGAACCCTAGAATAATGAGTTTGAAATCCTGATGAGCTATGAATATGATTTAGGGTTTGTAACTAAGCTTGGGCAAGAAGTTGAAGTAATGTATAGTCTCTTGTTGATTATGTTTGTAAAGTCTAAATGCTTTCGCTATTATAAGTTTTGATATGGCTAACTTCATGCTTCTATAATTTTCGTTGTACTTGTTGTCTAAGTTGTGCAGGTACATCATCTTCAAGATAGTGAAGATGATCGTAAGTAAAGTGGATGTGATAAGCATGACTCTGATAAGAAGGATGGAAGCCATGAAAGATTCTCCAATGTCGTAAAGGAGAAGTAGAACTCCCTAAGTTAAGAGGGAGACTAGATGAAATCTCCCTAGGATAAGAGGATGCTTGAGAATATTCTTTGTACATGAATGATTAGATCCTCTCTTATTAAGAGGGAGTGACATATATGATTCTCTACTTCATGTGTCATGCACTAGACCAAGACTAACAACCGTAAGTTTTAGTGAAGGCCATGAGTGAGAGAAGGAAATTAGAGAATGTATTTTGAAGTGTTGCTGAAATAAGGAAAGCAAGATCGGATTGAAGAATATGTTGTTGCATATGAAGTAAGAAAGGAAAAGTGTCTGATTGAGGAATCTTCTGTCAAAGATTCGGTTGATAGTCCTACTATGAAAAGTTGAGAAGCAACATCAAGTTGTTTGGAAGACCTCGGAGGTTTGTATTTGATTATGCACCTGTGAAAGTATATTATTGATTGGGGTTGCGTTTGTACAGGTAAATCTCTCGAAGGTTTTGATAGCATGCTGATTATTGATCGGTTTGATCAAGAGAGATTTGTTGTCTTTGATTTCTGGATCAAGGAGTGTTGAGGCTTTGTGAGTTAAGCATTGCTTGGGAAGACATCTGGCCGACACTTTGTGTTGATGTCTAGGTCTCGAAGTTTGAAAGGTGGCGTTGGTCATTGAGCTCTGACACGCACCTGGATCTCTGGGTTAATGGTTAGAAAGTAAGCTTGATGGTACCTAAAGAGGCTGAAAGCTTGAGTCCATCTTAGTACCACCTTGATAGATTGCCCTGGTCAAGAATCTAGTCCGTAGCATTGCGGTGCCTAAATTGTTGAGAGACCAATGGATAGATTGCCTTTGTCAAGAATCTAGTCCATGGCATCACAGTGCCTAAACTTCTTCATAAATGATGTGGTTTGAGATCTTCCATGTACCTCTTTGATTATATGTAAATATGAATACCTTCCTAGTTAAGAGGGAGTGTTGGAAAATCTAACTAGGTTTGGTCTTCATTATTGTACTTGAAGTTAAAATGTAATATATTTGTCAAAAGAAAGTGAAAAGAATTTTATTGAAGTGACTTATTAAAGCATGGGTTTCATGCTTGGGTCAATTATAGGTCAAGCCTCCATTATAGGCTTTAGGTTATAACTTATTATTAAAGTCATTTATTGTTGGGTCAAAGACTCCTCCATTAAGTCATCCTCTTCAGCAAGTCACCAACTCAAAGTCTTCAAGTCAGCTTCAAATATATTATTCTCAAGTTGGCTTCACTTAATAGAACTCAAGTCAACCTAACCATAAAATGGAGACACAACTGTTCATGATGATCATGGCGTCTCATTTACTATGGACGTACCACTATATATACAAGCCTAGGAACTTCACATTACATTAATGTAGAAACTCGCATGTTTCAGAGAAGTTTTTCGATGATAAAGTCTCGGTGATGACAGTGAAATTTTTTGGTGTAACTACAGTCTCGCTTCCATCTCAATGCTATTATATTTCGGTGTAAAATGCAAATATGAAGTCTTACCATAGTGACAGTCTTTCAGTGTCATGTTATCACAGGTCTAAGTGTGGTGAAGAACTCGGTACTATCTCAGTGAATAAAGGTTTGGTACAAGGTCTGGATGCTAAGATAGTGATAAGTTTAATGCTGTTATAAGAAACAAGGATTTGGTACCCTCTCAGTGACAAGGACTCGGTGCTCACACAGTGACATGGATCAAACATAGAAATGAAGGATGACTTGATGGAGGGAGTCTAGTCTAGTTTGTTAGGGTCTTGGTCATATCATCTTGAAACTACTGAAAGAAGAATTTTGATTTTGTTTTCCCCTAGAGTGGGGTTTTGCCCTGACAACGTACCTACATCTTGTGTACTCTTTTATTTGTTGCTTGGCATTAGTCTTGATGATAAGAAGGGATAAATCGAAAGAACTAATAATATTAAAACATCACAAGATAATGTCATTAATAAGGAAAATCATTTAACTGCCACCTCTATGGATTTTTCAATATTTTCATGATTCTCATTCCAAAGCACATAGAAAACTTGAACTCAGTCATTCTGATTTGTGGCCCAATGCTTGTTCCTTCTGCAAATGGTAATAAATATATGATGACATTTATTGATGACTACACCAAAATGTGTTGGCTTTATTTATTGATGAACAAATCTGAAGCTTTTGAAACATTCAAGAACTTTCATGCATGGATTGAAAATGATCTAGAATCTCATATTGGATTATTCGTAGTAATAATGGAATAGAATATACATAAAATGAATTTGAAAACTATCTTCTCCAACATGGGATCCAACATCAAACAACCATGCCTTATAACCCAAAACAAAACGAAGTAGTTGAAAGAATGAACAAGACAATCTTAAATATGGTATGTTCCATGATGTTTTTCAAGAATGTTATGCTGATGTTTTGGCCTGATGCAGTTCTATGTGCTGTGTATATAAGGAATAGGCGTCTTTCTAATGCTATAAAAAACAAGACTCCCTATGAAGTGTGGTATGGCCACATTCCTTTAGTGAGGCATCTCAGGGTTTTTGGTTCCACTTGTTATGCCTTAATACCCAAGGAACAAAGAAACAAACTCTGTGCAAGGAGTCGCAAATGTATCTTCTTGGGGTACTCAAATACCTCCAAAGCATACTGTCTCTATGATGAAGTGAATAAGAAGTTTATAATATCTAAAGTTGTGATCTTTCTGGAATCTTCCAAGACTAATATTGTTGTTGAACGACAACTTGACAGCTTGGATAGATTCAAACATGCAAAGTCTTTTCAAGAGTTCGATTATGAAATTCCACATCTTGAAGGGGGGATTCCTATACTGGATCAATCTGTGGAATCTTCTTCTGAAGCACTCTCTCCCCCGCATGAAGCTCCAACCACTGATGACACTTTGAGTGATGTGATTGACAAAATTGGGAGACTAAATCTTAATTTAGCCCCATCTCAGTCAACTAAGTAGCTTGGGACATGTTAGAAAGGTCCTCCAAAATGGCTGACAAAGACACTTGAAAGTGTTCAGCCTAATGAGGTTGGAAAGACAGGAACAAGAAGCTGAAACAGACAAAATGGAGGCGATGTAGACAATCTTGATTCACTGATTGATATGGATGTTTCTTATGATTGTGAATTGAATTTGTCTATAAATTTCGAACCAACTTTCTTGAAAGAAGTCACTTCTCATGATGAATGGAAAGAAGCGATGCAGAAAAAATATGATGCTTTGATAATGAATGGCACCTATAAGTTGGTGGATCCTCCTTTGGGAAGCAGACCAATAGGCTGCAAGTGGGTCTTCAAGAACAAGTTTAAAGCAAATGGCTCATTTGACAAGCACAAAGCCAGGCTTGTGGCAAAAAGTTTTGCACATAAGGGGTCGACTATGAGGAGACTTTTGCCCCCACAACAAAATGGGCTACCATTCGAACACTCTTTGCCTGGGCAGCTTAGAACGATTGGAAAGTCCATCAAATGGATGTAAAAACTACTTTTTTGAATGGAGATCTGAAAGAGAATGTTTTTATGCCCCAACTAGAAGGATTTGTTGTGAAGGGTCAGGAACACAAAGTATGCAAGCTTGTAAAATCCTTGTATGGCCTCAAGCAAGAACCGCTAGCTTGGTACGAGAAGTTAACTAAGCACCTTTGGAATTCATTTTCAAACATTATGATCTTGATGATGCAACTTTGTTTGTTAAGAAGGTTGCCAAAACAATTGTATATCTTGTGGTGTATGTAAATGATCTTTTGATGATAGGGAACAATGAGAGTTACATTGCATCCATAAAGGAGGAATTGAAGAGAGGTTTTGAAATGACAGATTTGGGCTATGTTCACTAACATCTTGGTATTGAAGTAACTCAACATCCGAAGTTTATATTCCTCTCTCAGAAGAAGTGCATTGGAGATCTGTTGAACAGGTTTGGCATGGCTACTCCAATGGAATAGAACTTAAAGCTCACATCCATTGAAGGAAAAGAATTTGAGGATGCAACAAAGTATAGACAACTCGTAGGAAGTCTCAATTACCTGACTACTACGAGACCAGACATTTCATTTGTTGTTGGAATCCTCTCCATGTTTATGCAAAAGCCTTGTGAGGGTCATTGGTCTGCTGCAAAAACAGTTCCAAAGTACTGGAAGGGAACTCAAGACTTTGGACTCAAGTATACACAGGTGGGTGACTTCAGCTTGATTGGATACTCTAATTCAGATTTCGACGGAGATAAAGAAACTAGGGTATCTACTTCATGTTATGTTATGGGTCTGTGATCAGGAGTTGTCTCCTGGAGGTCACGCAAACAATCAGTTCCAACAGATTCCACAACTGAAGTAGAATATGTGGCAACAACTGAAGCAACGAAGGAAATTGTGTGGCTCAGGAAAATTCTAGAAGAATTTGCAGGAGAAACAAGTGCACTCAACTCCTCTTTTGATTGATAACACTTCTACAATAAAGTTGGCCAAGAACCCAAAGTTCCATGATCAAACGAAACACATAAATACAAAATATTATCTGATTCGACATCATTGTTAGGCCAAGACAATCCACCTATGACGTTGTTCCACAAATGAGCAGATAGCAGGCATCTTCACCCAAGCCCTTGGAAGGGAAAAGTTTGAAAGATTAAGAATGATGCTTGGACTCACCAACATCCCTTCAGATTAGTGGGGGAATGTTGACACCTAATTTGAAAGGATCGGGATTATTATATAAATTGTAATTTGTTTCAGTCATGCATTAGAGAAAACCAAGAGTCCTTGGAATTGGAATCCGAAGAGTCTCTTCACTCATGTATATATTCATGAACTGAGTAAACAAGTTATTCTTGGAGTTACCCTCCTGGCCTGACACATTATCTTGGAGTTCTTTCAAAGTTAATTTGCTGAGCATGGAGATTATTTGATTCTGTCAACTTTGACTGCCATTGCTTTTCCAAATTAGATTTCTCCAAATTGTATTTTGTCTCCATCTGCTGCATCGTCAACATTAATCCTTTTCTAAGCTTTGAGGAATGAATTTTCCATTTTTCCTTACCAAATAATTTATTCTTTTCTAATTCTGCTTCAAGCTCCTTAATCCTGTCAATATTTCTATTAAATTCTTCTGTTAACTCCTTGACTTGGCTTTGAGTATAAGTCACAAAAGCTCCAAGTGCTAATGTTGTATCATTTGCTCTTCCCTGAATGTTTCCTGTAGCTTGCCAACTTAACTCAAACTGTTTCAATAGAGTCATGTTTTTTTTTTTTTTTTTCTTATTCTGGATCTTTTGACAACTGATTTGGTTCGGGACTTGAAATAATAATCACTCGACTAAGGTACAGTGTCAATGACTGGTTCAACTTTTGAAATAGGTTTAAAAATTAAATAAGTAAAGGGAATGTTGGTGGAGATGGAGTAATTGATGTTTGTGGAGAAACATGATCGGGACTTGAAATAATAATCACTCGAGTAAGGTACAGTGTCAATGATTGGTTCAACTTTTGAAATAGGTTTAAAAATTAAAGAAGTAAAGGGAATGTTGGTGGAGATGGGAGTAATTGATGTTTGTGGAGAAACATGCTTGGCGACCTGCATTAATGAAATTGGAGTTTGTACAACATCTAGAATTTAGATGTTCTTGAGAACTTTGAGAAGTTGTTATAGCAACTGAAGTAGTCTGTAGAGAAATATCTTTAAGTCTGCTGAGATGGTGATGTTTGGTTCTCTTCAATAGCCTTATTGATATCCTGGATAATTGCTTGGACATTGGCTTGGGCTTCAATTGTATCTTTATCTTTAGTTGCTTAAACAGAATCATCCTTCATGTGGTCAGCAGGTTGATTCATTTGCTCTGGAGACTCAACATCTATTATCATCTTTTCCTGTAAAGAGATACTTTGTGTTTGTGCTATTGTTTGCTCTGTTTCCTAGGGCTGTACTGACACCTCTGTCGGACTGACTCTTTGATCTGATGTCCGAAATTGATTTAAGAGGGGTTTTGTCTATTGGAGTAGAAAAAACAAGCAACTCTGTTGAACTTAAAATTTGTGCATTTCCCTCTTGTGTGAACTGAAATTAAACTCTGTCGGACTGACTCTTTGATCTGATGTCCGAAATTGATTTAAGAGGGGTTTTGTCTATTGGAGTAGAAAAAACAAGCAACTCTGTTGAACTTAAAATTTGTGCATTTCCCTCTTGTGTGAACTGAAATTAAACTCTGAAGGGATATCAGTAAAACAGAAACTAATACCTTCAGATGGTTTTAATTTCTCCAGTGATATACTAGAATGCATACTTCTGCGACTGAGGGAGACTTCATAAGCATTTTCCCTGAATTTCTGTAAGCTATCTTTCTCCTTCATGCTCATGAAACGAGCCTTTGATACAACTTGATCAAATTACCATGATGAATAAAAACATAATTGAAAGGAGGTTGGTGATGAACATATACTTTAGGTAAACTAATTGAGCTGTAATGATCAACAAATAACATTCCCGGGACCATATTTATAACATGGCACTGAATATAACCAGACCTCTTGTAGATCACTTGCTTCTTTGGCAGCATGCCCTCAGTCCTTTAATATGGCCGACCTTAATAGGGGGAGCAGGCCATAATTTCTTTTGCGTTTTGTGCAAAAGTCTGGTTACACCATTCAATGCTGTATGATTAGCAATTTTCCTAACTGCTACTCTATCTGGAATGTATCATGGCAGTACATGAGCTCCTACCTCACTTCAATAAACTCTGATATAAGAAAATTTCTCCTCAATGAACCAGTCTTCTATTTCGGGCAAGGAAGATTGGAATTCTTTGCTTATCCTTGGTGGGCTCTTTCCAAACAATACTTCATGAAATAAAGCAAAATATTATTACAAATGTCATAAAAATGGTCTTTATATCTGCTTTCCTGTAAGATGGAACATAAATTCTGTATAGTTTCTTCATGATTTAGGTGATAGTTCCATTCCATTAAAGGGAAAGGTATTGTTGCAATAACTATATCCATAAGATAGGCAGACATAAAAAATCTTTGGTTAATCCTTTGAGCGGAGGCTAGGGATAATTTCATTGCTTTTGATATATTTTGAGACATAATGCTTTCCTAGTTAAACCTCTTCGATTGCTTAAAAATACTATGAACTAGTGGAACCCATTCTTCTTTGGGTTCGACTCACGATATAGTCTAGAGAGCATTTTTATAACAAATCTATGAGCCCTTTTGAAAAGAGTTGTTGGATAATCCTTCCCAGTCTTGAGTTTGGAACCCTCAAGGTCATGGAGTCACTTCTTAACAAGTGGGGTGTAATCTTTATTCCTTTCACTAATGAAATTATTGTGAAAATGATTCAAACATTCTGTGTTCAACAGAATCTCAGGAGGACTCAACTTATAAATTGGATTTAGCACATCAGGTCTCTAGGAAGCAATCACATTCCTATTATGATCGACAATAGAACAAGTTTGAAGATGGGCACGGATAAAATCCAACTTATCATATCATAATAAGGAAACATCGTCGCCCTGGCTGCAACCGTATGCAATTCTATCCTTTTGTTGTTGTTGTTGTTGTTGTTTATTTATTTATTTTTCTTTATTTTTCGCTTTAAATTCCACAAAATTATTGGATGACTCGTCATTTGAATAATGAGGGCTCTTCAACTCACTGTTCTCAAAGAAGTCATAGATTTCTTCCCATGAGATACTGCCTTCATTTGGAGTTTTGTAAGTGGTATCTGATATAAATGACGAATTGAGGTTGCTTTCTTCAAATTCAGTCGGTTCCACTGATTTCATTTTCATTTCGATGTTTTGGATTGCAGGCTGAGAAGCTTGTGCTTTTCCCTTCTGGCCCATATAACCTGTAAACAACAATGAAAGTATGGTAAGATATAAAAATTTCATAAATTTGAAAGGTGAATTTAAATAAAGAAACAAACTAATACTAACTGGAAGAGCTTGGAATTATGAACAATTGATATTTCTTTGACAGAAAATCGAGAAAATTCGTGCAGAGAGCAAGGAATAACTTACAACGTAAAAACTTAGATTACAACGTTGTAATGGGTTTTTGAAAAACAAAAAGGTTAATTTGTTGAGAAACTTACGGAGTTAATAACCTGCAATCACGTGAGATCAACGTCAAGTCTCAATAATTTCTGTAATAAATAACCAACTGCCTGTTATTTCAAGTGGCAAAGAACGTAGTCAAGAGCTTTGAAGGTCAGATTGTGTATAAATCTAACATTTAATTTGACGTCGAATAACCCGAATAACGACTCATCAAAATGATTGGTTTTACTAAAAATGCGAAAAAGACAATGAAAGTATTAAATATAAAGTAGTATTGAATCATTTGGGAAGTCAAGGGATTTGGGAGTCGGGAGTCCGAAAAAACAAAAATCGAGAAGTCGAGAGGTCAAAATGAGAGGGAGTCGGGATGACTTAAATTTTAACGCCCATACCAAAATTTGACCTGAAAGTTTATCTTGACTAAAAAAAATTACTTGGATCTTTTTTTTTTTGAAAAGTTTCTTAATAAACTTAAAATTTTTAAAAGGGGCCCTTTTTTCTTTCTTTAGAATTTTTAACAAAAGATTGGGGGGGGGGGTGTTGTTGTAGACCTAACAACACTAGGGTCAAAAGGCCAAATTGGGAGCTACATTTGTAATTCCTCACATTAATTTAAGGACAAGAACCCCACAAAGAAATCTATAAATAAGAGAGAAGAATCATTTTATCATCATCAAATTGAATTGGATTGTTTCTGTTTTCTTTGAGCTTCAGACTTTGAGGGTTTCAAGACCCCTTCTTCTTGATTAATTTTGGTGAGAGTGATCCCACCCTAGCTAGTCACCATATTTTTTTCTCTGTTCTATTACATCAATGTATCTTGAAGCAATTCGGATTCTGGGCCAAGAAGCAGCTCTCTAGAGTTATTCGTCTAGTCAACTTGTTCACTTTGAAAACAACTAAGGTACTTTGTCACTAGAAGTTCAGTTAAGGAGAGTTTGGGTTGCAGTAGGGCCTCCTTGAGGCACCAAAGCCACACAAAGACCATCGAGGAACCTTTCTCAGTGTACAGGGGGTTGGTTGATGGTTGTAAGGTCTGTCCTAAAGCAATTAAGGCCACTTCCAAGTTTGGTCTTCCTTCCTGAGGGAATTAGCATAGTTTCTAAGCTCAACAGTTTGGGTCTGTGTTAGCAGGGGTACATATGCGGTACTAAAACTCACTAAAGAAGCCCTTCTGAGTCACTTGACGTCAATGAATTGGAATTTGAAGCACAACTTGTATGCGAGAGGTTGTAGAGGTCCCTTAGGGCACAGATTGGATGTTGGTCGCTTCCCTAAGGCCTGTTTGGAGACTATCTAAGGAAGTGGACCATCAAACCACTGACTTCTTGTTGAATTCAATGTTTTAAGAAACGGCCGGGTCAACTCCAACCCGGCCGAGTTGGTCCGTTTCATAGCCCTGGGAAGCGAAACGGTGGCTAACCCGGTTCGGACGGCCGAGTCAGCAATGACTCGGCCGAGTCACTCAATGACTCGGCCGAGTCACTCAATGACTCGGCCGAGTCATTGCTGAGTCGGCCAAAACGGACCAAGTCTGCAATAAAACGGCCGGGTAGCTGGGCGAAGGAAACCGGACGCAAAGCAAGAATTTTATCTTGTTTTTTGGGGATTTTAAATTAGTTTTAGGGTTGATTTGGAGTTCAAACAGTTATGTAATATTGCCAATAGATCTTTGGGGTCCATATCCCCCTCCCAAAACCTATTTAACTCACCCAAGAGCTCTCATTCTCTCAC